>CM059303.1:5980846-6035846 GCA_030340665.1 Neosalanx taihuensis | reverse complement strand
GTGGTGTGTATGTGTGTGTGTACGTGTGTGTGTATGTGTGTGTGTGCAGAGTGAAGGTGATACAGGAGTCAAAATGGGCCCGGAGGCAATGCTGAGCTGGCAGTGTTGTCATGGAGACCTGCCCTGAACCTGTGCCAAGAAAAAAAGTCACAGCCTATTGTACCCAGGGCCAGGGTCTGTGTGTGTGTGTGTGTGTGTGTGTGTGTGTGCATAATCAATGGATCTGTGAAATGTCTCATCTCTGACGCTGTGTGTCAATATCGTGCTGACAACAGCCCAGCGTCAGCCCTCGACCTCAGAAAGAGCAAAGCTTCCAGAATGTTCTCAGCCTTCTAAAAAGGCGCAAACGTGGTCCTTCCGGAACGATTTCTGAAAACAAAAATCATCTCGTCTGGGCCGGATTTGTGTCCCGGCTGTCAATACCCCGTGCGGGAGCGAGAGTAAGGGAAAGAACGAAACAAAGAGAGAGAAAGAAAAAGAAAAAAGGCGCCTTTCGGAAAACTTCCGCCCATGCAGGCAGGAGGACCACGCCACGCTGCCACCTCCTCATCTCGCTAGGCCCTCATCCTGCCAGGCCTCATCACCCCCCCAGGCAGATGCCGTTGCCAACCAGAAACACACGGTCGAGGCGGAAAATGAACCAATGATGTATCAAATGTTCCTTCGGAGGATCCTAACCCACGCGCTTTTTTTTTTGCATAAGGAGCCGTAAGAGGAGGTTTTATGTAAGGTCTGTCTTCTCCGGTGATTGTTGACAGAGGGGGGTATCGCACAAACTGTTAGCTCAAGCCTGTGTTGTATAAGACTTAATGTAGTGTGAAATTAAAAACCAGCGCCCCCCCCCCCCCCCCCCCCGCCCCCCCAAACCCCACCCCGCTCAAACAAGCCCAACCTCTCCGAACAGCAAACAGGCACTTTGGATCTTCATGCATGGTCACTAGGAGATGAGGCCTATCCATTCTGGTGACAGGGTTGGAGGAGAAGGAGGGTGAGCAGGGAGAGGAAGAGGAGAGGAAAAGCGGCGAGGAAGCGGAGGCTGGCAGGGGAGTGGGGGGGGGGGGGGGGGAAGCACGGAGGAGGAGGCGCAGGATGAGGAGGAAGGTTGGAGGCAAGAGGAAGGAGGATGGACCGTTTGGGTCGCGGAGGAAGACGGGAGAGGATGAGGTCAGAGCTGGGAGGGAGCCGGAGGAAGAGGACGAGGGAGCGGCTGAGGAGGAGAGAGACGGATGGAAAGAGAGGTGGAGAGCCGAGGGGGGGAAGGAAAGAGGGGGGGGGGGGGGGGGTTTGAGAAGGGGTTTTGGCAGCCAGTGGAAGGAAGGAGAGATATGCATTATTATGCTGCTCAGAGATACCCAGCAGCCATACTTCCATGTACTGTGCCTGTCTGCGTGTGTGTGTGTCGAGCTTCCGGGCAGAAGTCGTCACCCCCTACTTGCAATCTCACACTGGGTCAAGAAGATGAAGCCAGCTCCGTGGCGACCCTCAGGTCACAGGGCCCGCCCCTTCATCTCACTCCTCTGTGGAAGGAGGGATGACATGCGGCGTGGCTCCTTTCATTTCTCTCTCTCACTTTCTCATCGTCTCGCTCCTTCCCTGTTATCGTCGACTCCACCTCGCTTCGCAGTGCGCTAGGCCTCGCTTTCCCTTTGTTTGTCTTTCATTTTCTCTCTCTCTCTCTCTGTCTCTCTCTCTCTCTCTCTCTCTCTCTCTCTCTCTCTCTCTCGGGAAAGACAGCAGTTCAGCGGTGTGTGTGTGTGCGTGTCAGTGAGTGTGAGAGTGTGTGTACAGTGCTCCAGACAGAGTAGGTTGTGGTAGGTCAGGGGCAGGCAGCATTGACAGTTGCGTGTCATGTGTCCCGCCCCTGTGTCCTTTCACCAGCCATGTTTGGTCACCGCTCCTGTCACTCAACCGTCACCAAAGAGATTAATAGTCACAGCGATTTGAAATCTTTAGTCTGAGCCCAGCTTAAGATATAGCTCATTGTGTGTGTGTGTGTGTGTGTGTGTGTGTGCGCGCGCCTCAGGGCTGTGCCGCGCCTTGGCGCCAGTGAAGAAGCAGCCAAGCAGAACCAGCTGACAGCTCCTCTTCTCCTTCCTCCTCCCCCTCTCCTGTCCTCCTCCTCATCCTCCCCTCTTCCCTTGTCTAGTCCCCTGGCCTCGACCCTTAGATAAATACACCAGTTTCCTGCAGGAGGTTACACGGATGACGTTGGCTGTTGGCTTTCTTTTTAAGTGTCGAAATGCCGTTTTTCGGGTGTAGCCCCTTGTTTTCTGAATGTCCAGCCCTCCCTGATGCCTCTCTCATCCTCTTCTCCCGTCCGCTCTTCCTCCCTTTCCCCTCCTCCCCTCCTCCCCTCCCCTTGTGGGTGGGAGGTGGAAGGAGGCGCCTAGACTGCTACCCTGGCCAGACAAGGGGTGTCAGATCAGAGAGGTCAGCAGTATATGATCCAGCCCCTGGCACCAGAAAAACACACACACACGCATACACGCACGTACACACACATACACACGCACACACACACACTGATTATCTTAAGCGTTTTTTGTTACCGTTCTAACCAGGGGGAAATTGAATCTTGGAAGACACGTGGAGGTTGGAAGACTTTGGACCTGGGGAAAAAGAATCAAGTTCTAGCGGCCCACACTCAGTATTCTAACCCCAAAACCCCCCTTCCGCTCAGGAGAGAGAGGCGGAGAAAGAGATACCCGCGAAGAGACCGCGGGGCAGACGTCCGTCCACATCCACATCCGCGGAGCGTGAAATGTCAGTGAAAACTCGGAGGAACGGCTCAGGCATTGTTGATGTTCTTTGTTGTTGTTGTTTTCCCCACGAACGCAGCATCAAGCTCTCCAAAACTTTTCAATGAGATTTCGGGCCTTCTGTAGGAAGGGCCTGATTATGGTGGAACGCATGCGAGGGGAGCGAGGGACGAGGCATGGAGAGAGGGGCTCTGGCCCCCGCGGAAGTACGAGAGAAACAAATGGATTGTGAGCGCTGTGCGGCGAAGGGCGGGGAGAGAGAGGGCGGTGGGGGTGGGGGGAGGGAGGGAGGGAGGGAGACGAGAATCGAGTGGAGGGATTGTGGGGGCTGAGGCGCACGCTGTGCTCCGAACGACGGGCTCCTCTCCCTCCTCTCTTCCTCCCGGGGGTGAGGCTGGGCTCCTCTCCCTCCTCTCTTCCTCCCGGGGCTGAGGCTGGGGGCTCTCTATTTTAACACCGCACCCTCTCTCCCCTTCCCCTCCAGCAGACTACCTGCAGGGAGAGCGTATGCTTATTAACGTTCTCCTTCAAACGGCTTCAGAGTTGTTTTGAGCCTCGCAGGCGAACACAGAACCTGGGGAAGAGGCCAAGGAACGGCTCCACTCACAAACCCCACGCCGCCTCCCAACTTCTGTGTTGAGGGCTTGGAGAGCTTGTGTGGGTGTGTGTGTGTGTGAAGGGGTGTGAAGGGGTGGAGAGGTGGGGGCTGGGGGTAATGAAATAATTTGCAAAGTGCTCCGGAGGGGGTGGGTGGGAAGGAAGTAGGGAGGGAGGGAGGGAGAGAAGAAGAGAGGGAGGGAGGGAGGGAGGGAGGGAGGGAGGGCGGGAGGGAGGGAGAGAGGGAGAGAGGGAGAGAGGGAGAGAGGGAGGGAGAGCAGGAGAGAGGGAGCAAGGGAGCAAGGGAGCAAGGGAGGAAGAAATAGAGAGGGGAGGGGGAGCAAGACCCAGCTGTAATCTGCTGTAAAATTGTCTGGAATTGTAATTCTGAAGTAAACAAGAAGACGATGGAGAATGTGTTGACGGCAGGCGTTCCATGTAATGAATAATTCTACAGGCTTTTTTTCCTGAATGGTAAGCGTGAGACCCCCCCCCCCTTCCCCGCTCCCCTCCCCTCTGTCCTCACGCACGCTTGCCCGCGCACACACGCTCGCGCGCACAAGCAGTGAATGCGACCTCATCTCGAAAATGCTCACAAAGACATGAAAAGCACGGCCACTGTCGTGTCAAGATGGCAAACGTGCGTCACGGGGTCTTCCTTTAACCGAAGCAAGCGCTTTTTCAAATGGAACGGCTGAGGACATTTAAAGCACAACATCCTGTTCTTGTCTTGTCTTGTTCTTCCTCGCCCTGGCTTCTTACCAGACAGACTTCCTGGAACGACGGAGCGGTTTTATGAAGAGTCTTCCGGAAGCACCGGACGACCTTAGTTTATGTCTGACGGTGCCTGCTAGTTATCTCTCCACTGTGCTCCGAAAGGACTGATTTATTGCTGGGATCAAAGAAACAGCGTTGACAATTAATTTCATGTAATAGTTCTATAATGCCGTGGTTAAAATATGTCCCTTTAGTGATATGGGCCTGAATGAATTAGAATTAATTCCTGTTTAATTGTTCCTATATTTCAGCTGCACGGAGGGGGGAGGGGGGGGGGTGCAGCGCCGGTAATTGATGTCTTCCTGGAGAGAGAGAAAGAGAAAAAGAAGCCAGCGTATGGCGAGAGAACAAGAGAGACAGAGAGAGCGAGAGATAGGGAGAGGGAAAAAGAGTAATAGAGCGAGAGAGAACGAGAGGGGGGCAGGGGCTGGTACTGGGGGGTGGGGGGGGGGGGGGCGAAGGATTGAGAGAAAGAGGTGGGGCGATAGAGGAAGGGCAGAGGTTGGCAGGGGAACGGAGGAGCGAGAGAGGAGGCAGGGAGGGAGGGAGGAAGACAGAAAGAGGGGGAAGGAGGGAGGGAGGGAGGAGAAGAGGAGAGAGAGCACGGCTGGCAGGGGAAGGAGGGGCTAATTGCAGTAGATTGCCTTATCTCCCTGTAATTACGCCTGTCTCTCTGGAGTCCCCGACTCCACGCAGCCAATCAATACTGTCCGACCTGGAGAGGGGAGGAGGCGGGAGGAGGGGGGCGGAGGAGGAGACGCATTGGGGAAGGAGGAGGAGAGGGAGGAGAGAGGGGACGGGAGGGGGAGGGTGACGGGGGAGGATGGTGGTGTTGAAGCGTCCAGTCTGAGGGCCGGGTCTCCAGGTTGGGGAAGGAGGGGAAGGAGGAGGAGAGGCAGGAGAGAGGGGACGGGAGGGGGAGGGTGACGGGGGAGGATGGTGATGTTGAAGCGTCCAGTCTGAGGACCGGGTCTCCAGGTTGGGGAAGGAGGGGAAGGAGGAGGAGAGGCAGGAGAGAGGGGACGGGAGGGGGAGGGTGACGGGGGAGGATGGTGATGTTGAAGCGTCCAGTCTAGACATCCAGAGGGCTGAGTCTCCAGGTTGTGTCAGGATCCCAGAGACGGTACAGCGCAGGGGGACGGAGGGGGCACCGTGTTGTGGTTAGTGTGGATCCCAGCAAGCTCAGAGAGATGTGCGTGTATTTCTTTAACCTTTTATTTAACCAGGCAAGTCATTAAGAACATCATCAAGAAGGGGAAAGTGATGCAAGATCAAAAATAAAACAAGTATGGCTGTTGTCAAGACAAGGCCAAAAGGAGGGGCTACAGGCGTGCAAGACATTAAAGCGAAACACGAACATTAGGAAATAGCATTCAGACTGGGACGAAATCAGTCGGTGTGAAAACCTTAGCATATATCTGTGAGAAAATCCCTGTTTGAATCCTTGATGGGCGATATGGTGATTTTTCCAGTTCCAGAGACTTGTGTAATGCGTTCCAGTCAGTGGCTGCAGCAGGCTGAAATGAGGAGAGGACCAAGAGGATGGGATCTGTTCGGGGACTTCTGAATGTGATGGGAAGAGCGGCTGTTGTACATACGAGATGCTGGGTTCGGGAGGGTGACGGACTTAGTGAGGGGGCCTTCGTCTGCTCACAGCACAGGGTCCCTGCGTTCCCTTACAGCAGGGGTGGGCAATCCTGGTCCTCTAGAGCCACTGTCATGAAGGTTTTAGATGTTTCCCTGCTCCAGCACACCTGATTCGAATGAATGGGTCATTACGAGGCTTCCACAGAGCTTGATATCATTATAATAAGGTGTGCTGGAGCAGGGAAACATCTAAAACCTTCAGGACTGTCGCTCTCGAGGACCAGGGTTGCCTATCCCTATCTTATGGTATTCAGCCCTGGAGAACCAAAGGATCAATCTGCCTTTCTTTACTCCCCAACAGCAACCCTGAGTCTTACCATCTTGAGGGGGTATTGGTCATGGTTTGGAGGCAGTAGAGTTTGGGGGATGGGGATGGAGGGTGGATTATGGACATCAGTGTCGAACATAGTGCTGGTGTCTTTAACATGGCAGAATGGTCACCAGGCACGTCCTGCTGTGCTGCTATTGGTCCCCTGGGGCACGGCGGGCCAATCGGAGCGGAGAGATCAATGCTAGTGAGACCGCACATCGATGAGCCTGCCGTTATGGAGTGGCCAGACCCTCAAAGGGTCACCGTGGGAACCCTTTTTAATCACGGACCGTTGCCTGGACGACAGACCCCGATGCAGGCAGACAGACAAACGGATTGCGTTCGCTAACGAGGATCTCCGACACTAGCGGCCCGAGCTCCCCCCGAAACGTTCTCTGTTTCATCTAGGTTCCTCCACCCACTGACAAGGTGGACGCACAGAGGAAAATGCCCCCATCCCCCCCCCCCCCCCCCCCCCCCCCCCGCCACCTGCTTCATTTTAGACACATCCCCTTGATGCAAACAGTGCGAGCTGCTTCCCGCGTGTGCATGTGACCAGGGTGAGTGTGTGTTCACCAAGGCTCCAGACTCGTTCCTTCACATTTCCAGTCATCTCCCCCCCAGTCATCGCTGTGCTCCCGATGCAGCGGAGCTCTCTAAGACCAGACGCTGCTGCTCTGAGAGTCTCTCTGTGCTTCTCGATTCTCTCCTTTTCAGTCTGTCTGTGTGTGTCTGTCTATCTGTCCGTCTCCGCGTGTCTGTCTATTTGCCTTTCGCTGTCTGTTTGGCTGTCTCTGACTTTCAGTCTCACTTGCAAGGGGTGTGGGGAGGAAGAGTGTGTATGTGTGTGTGTGTGTGTGGGGGGGGTGGGGGGGTGGGGGGGTCTGGAGTGGTTTATCGTCTCTGCTCCTTCAGCGAGAGGGAGATAAGAGAGGGTGATAATGAGAGGGGATTGAGCCGAAAGCCAAGCGTGTCGGTGAGCAGTGTGTAATTGTAAGGGAGAGAGTGAGCGAGAGAGAGAGAGAGAGAGAGAAAGAAAGCGAGAGAGAGAGAGAGAGAGAGAGAGAGAGAGAGAGAGAAAGAAAGCGAGAGAGAGAGAGAGAGAGAGAGAGGGGAAGGGAGAGGGAGGGAACGTCCCGGTCTCCAGGATGACGCCGTTTTCCTCGGTAGGCTGTCGTATCCAGACTGCTCGCCCACTTCCTGCACACGCACACAGGCAGGAGGCCGCCGCTATCACACACCAATCGGAGCACGTCACAGCCGAGGCGCGGCACACCTGTCAGCACGCTGTACGGGTCGTGCGTGTGTGGTCAGGTGTGGTCGGTGGCCCAGGCCTCGTTAAACAGGGAGCAGTAAGGGATGTCGGCATCCTGGCACCTCTAT
The DNA here is from genome assembly GCA_030340665.1 of Neosalanx taihuensis. Taxonomy (NCBI): domain Eukaryota; kingdom Metazoa; phylum Chordata; class Actinopteri; order Osmeriformes; family Salangidae; genus Neosalanx; species Neosalanx taihuensis. The sequence goes on along the minus strand of CM059303.1, from coordinate 6,028,373 downwards.
ATGCGGTGTCGACATTAATCACCTGCTCTGGGACTGGCACTTTGTAGCACACACTCACATTTAGTCCCGCTCTCTCTCCCTCTCGCTCTCTCTCTCTCTCTCTCTCTCTCTCTCTCTCTCTCTCTCTCTCTCTCTCACACACACACACAAACACATTAAGTCTCTCTCTCACACACACACACACACACACATTCAATTTCTCTCTTTTTCTTTCTTTCTCTCTCACTTTTTCTCTCTGTCTCTCTCTCTCTCACACACACACACACATACACACAAACACATTAAGTCTCTCTCTCTCATACACACACATATTCAATTTGTCTCTTTTTCTCATACACACACACACACACACACACATTAAGTCTCTCTCTCACACACATACACACACACACACACACACACACACACATTAAGTCTCTCTCACACACGTACACACACACACATTAAGTCTCTCTCTCACACACACACACACATACACAAACTGCTGCAACCTGACCCAATACTTAACATTCAGCCTCAAGCATCTGGGTCAACAGGGCCAACTCTATCAGTCTACACCCTCTCCTCTCGTCTCCACCTCTCTGTTGACTGGTTAATCACTACCGCTAATTACAACCTGTGGTATGCTTCAACAATGCAAATGAGAGCCTGTTGGAAAGAAGGGATACCACATACACATACACACTCCATCACCCTAAACACAAGCTGTTTGGCTACCAAACGTCGGCCCTTTGCCGTGCCTTTCCCAGTCTGTGCTCATGCATCTTCCTGATATCTATTCATAGATTCTCCACTATTCAGCTCTGCCTCCCACTGCCAATGGGAAAACAGCAGTGTTAGACTGTAAAGAAGGACTGGACCTCAACACCTAGACCGTACTGGGCAGAGGACATCCAAACTCACCAGTCGCTACCTCGAAATTGTCAATAGCTTTACCCAAGTAGAGGTGTCCTGTATGCAGACTCTACGTAATTATAACAATAATGCTGGTTTACTGAGTTTAGCCTGTGTGAGCCTCAGGGAGCTGTGTCCATCTGCTCTGAGTGTGTGTGTGTGTGTGTGTGTGTGTGCGTGCGTGCGTGTGTGTGTGTGCGTGCGTGTGTATGTTGGCGTCCATTAGCAACTTAGACTTGGAGCCCCAGGCAGTCCTGAGTCTGTCGGCCCAGCGCCAGCCCAGGGGAAGAGGCCTTGCCTTGGGCAGAAGAAAAGCAGGGTATGGCCTGCTCTCTGGTTATCCAGCCTAGTTCTAGAGCTAGGTTCTTGATCATTTTCTAGAATCCAGTGAATATAATATACTGTATATGTAATACACTGTATAGATAATACTGTATGTATAATGTACTGTTTAGTATATAATATACTGTATACAAACACCGGTTCCTCATACAGTATGCTGCTCTTGTGCTCATTTTAAAACAGAACTGGGAAAAGATGTTGGTGGCTGGGCTTTTTTCGGTTTGTATGTGCATTTGTGCGTTTGGGTGTGTGTGTGTGTGTGTGTGTGTGTGTGTGTGTGTGTGTGCGTGTTTGACAGCAGGCTCGCTGTTAGGATATAGAATTAGATACTATCTCCAAGGATGAGTTATTTTGATGGTGAACGTTATCTTCTCCGAACAAACACACAAACACACACACACGAACACCCACAAACACACACACACAAACACACGCAAACACACACAAACACACACACACACAAACACACACACACAAACACACACACACACATGCAAACACACGCAAACACACACACACACAAACACACACACAAACACACACACAAACACACACACACGAACACACACAAACACACGAACAAACACACACACACGAACAAACACACACAAACACACACACACAAACACACACCCACACACAAACACACACACACACACACTGCTTCATTACCGGAGGTAACAGAAGACTAGCTGCTGAGATCTCTTGCCTGAGGGGGCTTGATCCTCAACACTCTCCTTCCCACTCTGACTAGCTCTCCTAGTGCCACTGACTCCCTGCTACTGTACAGCACACACTACACACTATAGCTGCTACCTGCTACTGTACAGCACACACTATAGCTGCTACCTGCTACTGTACAGCACACACTATAGCTGCTACCTGCTACTGTACAGCACACACTATAGCTGCTACCTGCTACTGTACAGCACACACTATAGCTGCTACCTGCTACTGTACAGCACACACTATAGCTGCTACCTGCTACTGTACAGCACACACTATAGCTGCTACCTGCTACTGTACAGCACACACTACACACTATAGCTGCTACCTGCTACTGTACAGCACACACTATAGCTGCTACCTGCTACTGTACAGCACACTATAGCTGCTACCTGCTACTGTACAGCACACACTACACACTATAGCTGCTACCTGCTACTGTACAGCACACACTATAGCTGCTACCTGCTACTGTACAGCACACACTATAGCTGCTACCTGCTACTGTACAGCACACACTATAGCTGCTACCTGCTACTGTACAGCACACACTATAGCTGCTACCTGCTACTGTACAGCACACACTATAGCTGCTACCTGCTACTGTACAGCACACACTATAGCTGCTACCTGATACTGTACAGCACACACTATAGCTGCTACCTGCTACTGTACAGCACACACTATAGCTGCTACCTGCTACTGTACAGCACACACTATAGCTGCTACCTGCTACTGTACAGCACACACTATAGCTGCTACCTGCTACTGTACAGCACACACTACACACTATAGCTGCTACCTGCTGCTGTACAGCACACACTATAGCTGCTACCTGCTACTGTACAGCACACACTATAGCTGCTACCTGCTACTGTACAGCACACACTACACACTATAGCTGCTACCTGCTACTGTACAGCACACACTATAGCTGCTACCTGCTACTGTACAGCACACACTATAGCTGCTACCTGCTACTGTACAGCACACACTATAGCTGCTACCTGCTACTGTACAGCACACACTATAGCTGCTACCTGCTACTGTACAGCACACACTATAGCTGCTACCTGCTACTGTACAGCACACACTATAGCTGCTACCTGCTACTGTACAGCACACACTACACACTATAGCTGCTACCTGCTACTGTACAGCACACACTATAGCTGCTACCTGCTACTGTACAGCACACACTATAGCTGCTACCTGCTACTGTACAGCACACACTATAGCTGCTACCTGCTACTGTACAGCACACACTATAGCTGCTACCTGCTACTGTACAGCACACACTATAGCTGCTACCTGATACTGTACAGCACACACTATAGCTGCTACCTGCTACTGTACAGCACACACTATAGCTGCTACCTGCTACTGTACAGCACACACTATAGCTGCTACCTGATACTGTACAGCACACACTATAGCTGCTACCTGCTACTGTACAGCACACACTACACACTATAGCTGCTACCTGCTACTGTACAGCACACACTATAGCTGCTACCTGCTACTGTACAGCACACACTATAGCTGCTACCTGCTACTGTACAGCACACACTACACACTATAGCTGCTACCTGCTACTGTACAGCACACACTATAGCTGCTACCTGATACTGTACAGCACACACTATAGCTGCTACCTGCTACTGTACAGCACACACTATAGCTGCTACCTGATACTGTACAGCACACACTATAGCTGCTACCTGCTACTGTACAGCACACACCACCTGCCAACAATTAAGGGCTGGATCGCTACGTTTTTTAGAAGCTGGCCATTTTGGCAGGAGTTCAAAAGGATCCAAGCCATAATATTTCACATCTTCCCTTCAAAGACACTCTCCATATACATGAAGGCCTTGCTTGGCTATTGCTGGATGGGAGGTAGACAGACAGAGAGACAGATAAGTAGCCCGTCCAATCATTGCATTCGGTCCAAACTATATTTAATTATCAACCAATCAGGTTACTTGATTTGAGCTTCCTTCTTTATAAGTATATTTTATGCACTATATTTATGTTCTTTAAACTGTACATAGGCGATACTGTGTCTCCACACAAAATAAATATGCTACAACTCTTCTTGTGCTCCCACAGTGGTGTGTAACTATTCCCACACCACTGCCACCAACATTCCTCCCTTACAAAGAGAGAGAAAAAAAAAACAGAAATCAAAGAGTTCACGGTGAAAGACTTTTCAGAAGACATCATGTATTTCCCCCCCATCCTCTGCAGCCTTCAGCTGAAAAGATGGCATGTTTTCCTTTCTGTGGTTTTGTTCGTCTCCTTCTGCTTCTGTCTTGTTCTCGCTCTCTCCGCATTGTACAAGATCAGAGAGGGGTGAAGGAGTCATCGTCGTGTCGAAACCTTCATCATAAAGACCAATGAATGCTTCTCCTCGGCACCACTGTTTCGTGCGTCGAGCTGTGCCAACAAGTATGCTGCCTCCCGGCCCCTGTGTGGTCCAGCTGAGGTCTCTCTCTCTCAAGGACTGCACCACAGAAGAAGAACCCGGTGAGGCTCGGAAAGGACTGCGTCAGTCCTCAGTGCGTTAAAATATAGGGGATGTCAGGGTGGCTCAGTGGGTTAAGGCGTTGGACTCGTGAGCGGAAGGTTGTGAGTTTGAGCCCCGGCATGTGACTGTGATATTGCGTCCTTGGGCAAGGCACTTCACCCTACTTGCCTCAGGGAGAATGTCACCTGTACTTCCCACACTGTGAGTCTCTTTGGATAAAAGCATCTGACAAATGAACATTTATTATTATTACTCCGTGGAATCCCATCCGTTTGACAGGGACAGTTTGAATCTTCTCTAACGGGTGTTTCGGAGAGACGCTCCAGCCGTTTGCGGTGTCTCGTCTCGGGATAATGTGCTCCGTGCTTCTCCAGAATGCGACCGTCTGGAACTGATGGAGCATGCCAGATAAGATGGCATTACCGTGGCGTTTAGCACTTCCCCATCTGCTCTGATTGGTCCATGCAGAATCACTTGCCGTCCGCATGGCCTCGCCCTCAGAGACTCGGACAAACTGTCCAATGATCATTCGACCTCGGCAGCAAATGACCAATCGCCTTTGTTGGATGGGTTCGTTGGCTGGCTCGTTTGAAATGGAATTCTAGCAGTGAGGTGATGAGCCAGCAACACTGCTATTACCAGTAAAACAGTCTATTGTTATGGGAACAATGAGAGGTTAAAACCTTTACCCCTCTCTCTCTCTCTCTCTCTCTCTCTCTCTCTCTCTCCCTCACTCTTTCTTTTTCATTATTCCTTTCCCTATCCCTCTCTCTCTCTCTCTCTCTCTCTCTCTCCCTCACTCTTTCTTTTTCATTATTCCTTTCCCTATCCCTCTCTCTATCTCTCTCTCCTGCTCTGCCCATATCTCTCTCCACCTAGCAGGCTGCTCAGTAATATCATTAGCAGCTAGCTGTCAGCCAGGTCTCCAGGATACTGTTCATTGTGCGTGCATGCGTGCGAGTGTCTACGTGAGCGTGTGTGTATGGATGTGCATTTGTGTGCTTGTTACTGGCCTCTCCCTGCCTCGCTCACTTACAGAAAATGGACAATTTGTTTGCACTAAGCTAAGTACCGTGTGTGTGTGTGCGTGTGTCTGTGTTAGTGTGTGTGTAATGGTTCTCAAGCCTGGAAGCAAGTCTCTTGTTGGACAGATGGGCAGTGGGGATGAATGGATGCCTCTATCCTGGAGAGAGCCTGTAATTGTGTGTGTGTGTGTGCACATGTGCGTGCGTGTGTGTGTGTGTGTAGATGTATGTGTATGCATGAGCTCTAAGGGGGCTGTTTACCCTCTGTTGCTGGCTGGAGGACCCGGGCCACTGAGGTTGTGTGGAGTTCAATTCTGCTGTCTGGTTGGAGAAAAACTCCCTGGAGCCAATCAGAATGCCCCATTAGGGTCCATCTGTCTATTAGGGCTATGGGTGTGTTTCCTATGAAAATTGTTATGTTTATTTGTTTACTTGAATTTGGAGCATGTTAGAGGTAGCAGGTGAAGGTTAGACCTTCCAAAAACGAAGCAAAACACACACACACACACACACACTGGCCCATGTTTGCACGCGCACATTTGCCTGTGTGCGTGTGTTTAATTTATAGAGCGCGGTACGTGACTGGGGCCAAGTGGTTCCGCGCTCTCCCACTTTAATTAAAACCTCAATCGTTTCTGATTGACGAGCGGACGGACGCGCGCGCGCGTGCTTGCTCGCTCGTGTGCGCGTGTCGCTTCACGTTGGTGTCGGTAATTGACCAGTCAATCAGAGTTTTGGAATGACGTGAGGCGGACAGGGCAGAAATACAGAGCGGTATGTTGCCCCTGAACCCACGCTCGAACCTTTCTCTGTACCCCAGTCTTTGGGTTCTTTCTAGCCTCTCTCTCTGTCTGTCTCTCCTCTTGCTCAGCAATACTGTAACAAGCACTACCTTGGATAGCACAGGCCCATAGGGGAGTCAGATGGCTCAGCGGGTTGAGCTGTTGGCTTTATGGGCGGGAGGTTGAGAGTTCAATTCCCGGTCGTGTCAACATGACGTTGTGTTCTTTGGCAAGGCACTTCACCCAACTGGCCTCAGGAAGAATGTCCCTGTACTTACTGTAAGTCACTCTGGATAAGAGTGTCTGCTGAATGAGTATTTATTTATTCATTCATTTTCTTCCGCTTATTCCTGTTAGGGGTCACGGGTGACTGGAGCCTATCCCAGTTGCTTCCGGGCCGTAGGCAGGGTACATTTATTTTTTTTAATTTTTTTTATGTATTTAAAATGTCCAAAGCAAGCACGTAAGCCAACATAATTTTTGTTCCTTTTCATCATATAGCAGACGCTCTTATCCAGAGCAACAGCAAGTACAGGGAAATTCCCCCCTGAGGCAAGTAGGATGAAGAGCCTTGTCCAAGGACACAACGTCATGTTGGCACAGCCAGGATTTGAACCGTTACTAACCCGACACCCTAACCCAGTGGTTCTCACTCCTGGTCCTCAGTGCCCACTGTCCTGCATGTTTTAGATGTTTCCCCCTTCCAACACACCTGATTCAAATGAAGTGTAATTATCAGGCTTCTGCTGAGCTTCATAGTGATTCATTCATTGGAATCAGGTGTGTTGGAGCAGGGAAACATCGAAAACATGCAGGACAGTGGGCCCTGAGGACCTGGATTGAGAACCACTGCCCTAACCGACTGCGCCGCACAACTCCCAAGTAAAACACACACGGGCACGCGTGCACGCGCACACTCCAGTAACCGCACACACACACACACACACGCACACGCACACACAGGCGCTGCTGAACCCTGCACCTAGCCTGACGGCAGAGACTCCCCACCCAGCAGAAATGAACGAAACAAAGATGTGTTGTTGTGAGAGCTCCGCTTGACTCCCCCTGCCCGGCCATCTGCGGCCGGCCGGCTCGACGGGGGGGGGGCGGGGGGGGGGGGGGGCGGGAAAATGAGGTCAGCGCGGCGTTTGAAGCTGGAGGAAGCCGCAGGAAGGCGAGACGCCACGCAGAGATGGGGAAACGCACATGAGAGACAATCAACCTAAATAGGCAAACGCTGGCCTGACGCAGACAGACCTAATGTAGCATGTGTGTGCGTGCGTGCGTGCGTGGGTGGGTGGTTGCGTGTGGGAATGCGTGGGGGAATCCAAAGACATGGTGAAGCTCAAAGCTGTCTCTCGAAGGGTGTTACCAGCCATAAATATCTCACCGAATCCCCTCTCCTCCATCGTGACAGCCTCAGCTGGGGGAGAACAGAGAAAGGAAGGTAGCGATGGAGGACTGAAAGTAGGGAAGAACAAGGAGAAGAAAAGCAGGGAAAGGAAGAGGAAAGATGGGGAAGCGTTGGAGGAGCGTTGGAGGAGTGTGTCTGGTCTCTGATTTCTGTCGGAGGGACATGACAGCTGTGAAGAGGACAAGCTGTTTCCTCCATTTCAACACACCGCCTGACAAGCTGGCTGTGTGTGTGTGTGGGGGGTGTGTGCGCGCGTGCGTGTTTGTGCGTGCATCTGTGTGTGGATGGGTTTTGGAGGTGCGGGTGCACGCGAGGCTGCGCGTGGGTGCGCGCGTGCGAGTGTGACAGGCTGGTCGTCTCCATGGTGCCAGAGTAGTGTTCTGAATCCAGACGCTCCCCACGGGCGGAGACCAGCCCGGTCTGTGTAACTAGACCTCCCCTCCCTCCCTCCACCCGTCCCTTCCATCCCTCTCCTCTCCATCCCTCTATCCCTCTCTCCATTGACCACCAAGACCCTCTGCTCCCCTCCCCTCCCCACCCATCCCTTCAATTGTCTGGCTGAGAGGAGAGAAGGAGAGACAGGGTGAGTGTGTGCAGGAGGGGCTGCGGGGGTGCGGGGCTGCGGGGCTGCGGGGGTGCGGGGGTGTTGGGCTGTGGTGTGGGGCTGCGGGGGGTCGCTCCCAGCCTGGAAATGCTGACATGTACGTTCTGCCGCCCCGCTCTCCTCAGAACAGACTCCCTCTCTCCCTTCCTCTGCCTCCCTCTCTCCATCACTCCATCAGCCCTTTCCTTCCCTGTCTGAAGTTGGTGTCCAACCACAGGGAAAAGTGCGAGATATTTATAGACAGATTAGAAAGAAAGAGGGACGGCGCCTCTCGTTCGCCGGACGCTGGGGACGGGGGTTTCATTATTTATGTGTCCTCTCTCTCTTCTCTCCTCCAGTCCTACCCCTCCTTTCCCTCTCCTCTTAACAGGCTGCAGTCTCCTAATTATTGGGCTTCTATGGAACTTCAACCATGAAGACGAGAGAGGGAGGTGGGGGAGGGGCAGTGGTGTTGGTGTGTGTTGGGGGAGGGGAGGGGGGATGTTCGTGAAGGCTGTAGCTACTGCCGTTGAGTGTCTGGGCTGTGTGTGTGTGTGTGTGTGTGTGTGTGTGTGTGCGGACGGTGGACTGTATGTGGTGCAAGCGAGGATGTGAGAAAGCAGGGGAGAAGGAGAATAGGAGTCAGCGTGAGAGGGAAAGAGAGGGAGAGCCGGAGAGGAAAAAAAAAAAGAGAGAGAGTGTTTATCTTTTTTTTGTCCGCTCTGGATAAGCGCCTCTGCTAAATGACTAAATGTTTGCCTAAGTGTTTACCTGTTATGGGCGTTAACCCGGAGTCGCCAGTCTGAAATAAGTCTGTGCCAAGGCATTGAGGCCTGTATTCTGGGTAGGGATAATAGATGTGTCTGCTTTAACTGGATGTACTGATGCTGTCTTTAGAACATTCCGGCTGCTAAGAGGCTGTCACTATACCGCAGCTTCCCTTGGGGCCACACTCCATGCACACAGACACACACGCACACACAGACGCACACACACACACACACACACACTCCTTACAGTTTCATGGCCCCCTCAGAAGCTGTGTCTGTGTAGGCTGGTGCTCCCTGGGGACGGTGGCACACGTCTCTCCTGTCATTGTGTGAGGCAAACATGTCTGTGTGTGGGGGTGGATTCACACACACACACACACACACACACACAGAGGCTGATAGACACGTGGGTGGGCTCACGCGAACACGTCTGTGTGAATCTCTTCAGCCCCTGGTGTTGCTGTTGACAGTGGGGGGTGGGTGATTGCGATCCAGCGTTGATATTATGATCGTCGTAACAGTCGTTGGCCTGCTGGCCTTGGATTGGCTGTCAGCGGCGGGAGCGTGGCTGACGGGCCGTGTTTATATTTCTGGCCTGTAAACCTCTTGGCAGCGTGCACGCGAGTCTCGCTTGTAAAGTTTGCAGGTATTACGTGCGTGTGCGCATGGGTGTGTGTGTGTTGAATCAGACACACCGTAGGTTATTTAAGGACTTAACTTCTCTAACTCTGGCAAACAGGCCATGGAAGAGAGGAGGATGGAGCAAAAGAGAAGGAGAGAGAGTGTCAGAGCGTGAGCGATAGGGAGAGATTGATGGAGAGAGCGAGAGGGGAAGGGAGGACGAGCTAGAAGAGGAGGAGGGAGAATGAGAGAGAGAGAAGGGGACTGAGGGCGGATAGAGAGCAGAGGAGAGGGAAGGCGAGGGGAAAAAGGGAAAGAGAGTGAGAGAGAGCGACAGAAAGAGACTGACAGAGAGTGAGAGAGATAGGTAAGGGGACCGAGAGCATATGTGAAAGAGAGTAGGGGAGATGGAAGGCGAGGGAAAGACAGAGAGAGAGACAGAGAGAGAGAGACAGAGACACAGAGAGAGAGACAGCAAGAGCAAGACAGAGAGACAGTGAGAGAGAGAGAAGGGGACTGAGAGCGGATGCGAGAGAGAGCAGGGCAGAGGGAAGGCGAGGGAAAGAGAGAGAGACAGAGAGAGAGAGAGAGACAGAGAGAGAGAGAGAGACAGAGAGAGAGAGAGAGAGACAGAAAGAAAAGGGGACTGAGGGCGGACGGGAGAGAGAGAGACCGAGAGAGAGAGACCGAGACAGACGGGGGGAGTTCCGGTGTTCCTCTGTGCCAAGACAGTAGGGAACAGGATTCTCACATCCGTCTCACACCAGTGAACAGGTGTGTGGGTCAGGCGTCTGGAGGGTGTGTGTGTGTGTGAGAGAGAGCGTGAGAGAGAGAGTGTGTCAGAGAGAGTGTGTGAGTGTGTGTGTGTGTCGGGACTTGCTATAGAACATGTCGAAACGTGGCGTTCAGCGGCATGGAACTGATTGCCCTGCCAAACCCTGACAATTACCATCCAGGCAGAGACACATACCGCACACACACACACACACACACACACACACACATACACAAACACACACGCGCACACTCTTCTGACACTTCGGCATGGCTTGGAGGGTGGAGCATTTGAACATGAGGAGAGGGGAGCTGTGTCTCTGCAAAAGAGGTTGCCAGGCGACGCTGTTGCTGCTGCCGTCACTTTGGTAGGAGAAGGGCAAATGATGTCATACGGAAAGAGCCGTGATGTCATACAGAGGAAAGCAGTTACGTCACGCGAAGCCTGCACGGCTTTCCCAAAGACGAACTAGCGTACGTCGTACGACCGGACAGCGGTCCCGTAAATAAGTGAAGGGAGGGGGGGGGGGGGTGGTAAAGAGGGGGGATAAGGGGCCAGAGGCGTTGACCAGCCGGATGGCTGTGGGGAAGAAGCTGCCAGTTACGTCACGCGAAGCCTGCACGGCTTTCCCAAAGATGAACTAGCGTACGTCGTACGACCAGACAGCGGTCCCGTAAATAAGTGAAGGGGGGGGGGGGGGGTAAGTGGGGGGGGGGGGGGGGGGGTGAAGAAGCTGCAGCGGTGGCGGAACTTTGCAGTTCTAGGCGATCGTAGCCTTCTCCCAGAGGGGAGAGTGGAAAAAAATTGCAATTGCCTGGGTGTGGCAATTAAGCCGATCCACATCACCTGCGTTCCCGGCCGTTCCACTACACGTGTCGGCGCGTGCCTGCGCGCGCGTGCGTTCGTGTGAACAGCACTGTTTCCAGCCCGCCCCGTCATTATCCGTGTCCCGGCGCGGAACGCGTCCTTTTATTATGCTAATCCTGGCGGCTTGTTTCCGCGGCGTCGTCGTTGTTTAGCCGTGAGAAAAGCGTTTGATGGTTTGTCTCTCCTCCGCCTCCGTGCTGCTCTCCTCCTCTCTCTCTCTCCCCGCTAAGTGGTCCTCTCTCTGGCGGTGTCTGTTCTGCGGACGAACCTGAGCGTGTCAGGTTCAGGAGGAACCCAGGGTGAACCCAGGAACCCAACTCTGGCTAAGGTCCGGTTGATCTGGAGAGAGAGAGAGAGAGAGGGGGGTTGGTCTCCTCTGACTGGAAGTTTGGGAGTGGGCTTCTATATAAGCATTGCTTCTTTAAAGCAAAGCTGGCACACTTTCGTGGACGTAGCGAGGCGACGCTTGGTAGAGCCCCATCTGCAGGGCGGAGGATGTATTGCAAGCGGTGCCATCCGCTCTGAGACTGTTCCCCAGAGCTGAGGATAAGCTATAGCAGAGCAGAGTAGGGCTGAGTAGAGCAGAGTAGAGCAGAATAGAGCAGAGTAGAGCAGAGTAGAGCAGAGTAGGGCTGAGTAGAGTTGAGTAGAGCAGAATAGAGCAGAATAGAGCGGAGTAGAGCAGAATAGAGCAGAGTAGAGCAGAATAGAGCAGAGTAGAGCGGAGTACAGCAGAATAGAGCAGAGTAGAGCATAATAGAGCAGAGTAGAGCAGGGTAGAGCAGAGTAGAGCAGAATAGAGCAGAGTAGAGCAGAATAGAGCAAAATAGAGCGGAGTAGAGCAGAATAGAGCAAAGTAGAGCAGGGTAGAGCAGAGTAGGGCTGAGTAGAGTTGAGTAGAGCAGAATAGAGCAGAATAGAGCGGAGTAGAGCGGAGGAGAGCAGAATAGAGCGGAGTAGAGCAGAATAGAGCAGAGTAGAGCGGCAGTACAGGCAGGAGCGAGCAGAGGTCGGCGGAGGAGCGCGAGGGGAGAATGCTACAGCGCTGACTCTGACAGGCGGTTTGCTCTGAAATAACTAGCCTGCTTTACGATACCTGCCAACGCAGGGAAGCGTTGCAGGGCTGTCCTGGAATGCTCCCTGCAGTGTGCATATGCGTGTGCCAGAGAGGAGAGAGACTCCCCCCCCACCCCATCCCCACCGCCCCATCCTCCTAGGCAATGGGATTTTTTTTGGTTCAAGCTGCAGGAGTGTAGTTAGCGTCTGTGTATCGCTCCAGGCCTCCCCTTCCCTCCTCCTCTCTCTCTCTCTCTCTCTCTCTCTCTCCTTCTCTCCCTCTCCCTGATCCACAGAGGAGTCCTCACTGTGCTTATGTTTGGGGAAGGGGGGTGAGGAGGTGGGACGGAGAGCAGGGGACGGACGGAGTTTTAGGACAGAATAGGCTGCTGGTTGGACGGGAGAGCTTAAGAGAAGCCGACGAAATGGACTGAACGGAGGAAGGGATGAGAGGAGGAAAGGAGGGCAAGGAGGGAGGGGAAGTGGCGGTTCAACTGAAGGGCTCTGTGTGCTAAATAGAGGGATAAAGACAGGGATCAGGGGAAGTTTGGAGGAGGGAGGGAACACGGAGGACTCCCAGTCCTGAAATGAGGGAAGGGATGGATCGAAAAGAGAAGAGAGGAAGGGGAGGGAGGGAGGAGAGGAGGGGAAGAGGGAGGGATTTGAGTATTGCCAACACAGGGCCCCCTGAGCTGAACAGAGGGATGAAGAGAGGGATGAAGGGAGGAGAGGATGGGGAGTGAGGGAAGGGCTTTGTTGTGCCTTCAGGCTCTTCAAAGTGTGCCGGTGCTTCCTGATGGAACTGGCTGGTTGAAAGAAGGGAGTTAGTGGAGGAACAGTGTGGGTGTGGAGGAAGAGTGTGGCTGTGTGTGTTTGGGGGAAGTGTGTATGTGTGGAGGAAGAGTGTGGGTGTGGAGGAAGAGTGTGGGTGTGGAGGAAGAGTGTGGGTGTGGAGGAAGAGTGTGGGTGTGTGTTTGGAGGAAGAGTGTGTGTGCGGAGGAAGACACCATTGCAACTGTGTTTGGAGGAGGAGCGTGTGTGTGGAGGAAAAGTGTGGCTGTGTGTGTTTGGGGGAAGTGTGTATGTGTGGAGGAAGAGTGTGGGTGTGTGTTTGGAGGAAGTGTGTGTGTGTGTGTGTGTGTGTGTGGAGGAAGAGTGTGGGTGTATGTGGAGGAAGAGTGTGGGTGTGTGTGTTTGGAGGAAGTGTGTGTGGAGGGACAGTGTGGCTGTTTGTATTTGGAGGAAGAATGTTTTGTGCAATGGTGTGTAATTGTGTCAGTGCCAACCAGGTGGTTAATATTCCCTCCTAAATTACAGACCAGTAAATGTTAACTCTCAATCTGAAACAAAACATGAATATCGGTTCGGAAAAGCAGCCATTGTTAGCCTTGTGATTTCATGTGGTCCAAAACACTTGACATTTAGTCATTTAGCAGACCCTCTTATCCAGAGCGACATACACCAAGTACAGGGACATTCCCCCTGAGGCAAGTAGGGTGAAGTGCATTGCCCAAAGACACAACGTCATGTTGACACAGCCGGTGTTTGAACCAGAAACCTGATTACTAACCCGACACCCTAACCCATTGCGTCACATGACTCCCCAGTAGTACCTGCAACTTCTCCCTTTGCTTCTCTTCACACACAAAATGAGGTTGATTGGATGTTATGGTTGCACAGCGGTTAGTCTCAATGTTATTATTATTTTGATATCATTGCAATAATCTTGCTGTTCACAGGCCTGATGGCTGCTATGTGGTTAGTAATTACCATTGAAAGGCTGTCTATGCCATGAATGGCGTCTTCTACTGTACTTTATTCCTCCTTTATGGAAGTCGTTCTGGATAAAAGCATCTAATAATAAAAAAATACAAACGTAAACGTCATTAAATGGCGAATCGCTTCTTTGCAGCTTCCGCACGGGATGTTCTTTGCACTACAAGGCACTTATCGTTCTTCATGCCTGTATACGTGAGCACACGTGTGTGTGTGTGTGTGTGTGTGTGTGTGCGTGTGCATGTGTGTGTGGGGTGTTAAACAGAGAGCGGGGGTTCATAAGAGGTGCGCCAAGGTGAAGCGCAGCCAAGTCCGATCATCTTCACCTCCAACGCAGTGCTGTCAGTGACAGGAAGAGGGAGGGAGAGGGGGAGGAGGGGAGGGAGGGAGGAGGGGAGGAGGGGAGGGAGGGAGGAGGGGAGGAGGGGAGGGAGGGAGGGAGGGCGGGAGGGAGGGAGGGAGGGAGGGAGGGAGGGAGGGAGGGAGGCAGGGAGGGAGGGAGGGAGGGAGGGGAGGGAGGGAGGGAGGGAGGGAGGGAGGGCGGGAGGGAGGGAGGGAGGGCGGCGTGGAGTGATATGCGCGATGGCAGCGGGGAGAAAGCAGAAGCACCATTGAGGAGTTGGATGGACGGACAGTAAATAGAAGTAGAAAGGGGAGAAAGCGACAGAGAGAGACAGAAGGAGAGAGAGAGAGAGAGAGAGAGAGAGAGACAGAAGGAGAGAGAGAGAGAGAGGTGAGATGGAGTTGCCGGGGAGGCAAGGCCAGAGGAATTGATGGTTGTGGACATAAAGTCACCTTTTTCTCCCTGGAGAGGTCTGTCACACGCGCACACACACATTCATCTGTGTCTTTCGGTCCTTGGCTCTACCAGGCTTTGGCCTAACACACACACACACACAACCTTCAGTCCCACCCCTGGATGAGGTGTGTGCGTGTGTGTCCTCTGCGGTGCTCCCGGGTGTTCTGGGTCTGTCAGGCTTGCCCTGACAGACAATAATCAGTGGAGGATATCGACAGTCTCATCTATAAGGTCACACTGCTAAGCCCTGTGGGAACACCAATGCCAATCTAGTTCTTCTTTCTCCCTGTTTTCCCTCCTTCCTCTCCATATGAGATTGTTTCTCCCTCCCCTTCCTCCCACTTTATTTTCGCTCTCCTTTCACCCATTCCCTCCCTCCCTCCCTCCCTCCCTCCCTCCCTCCCTCCCTCCCACTTTATCTTCTCTCTCCTTTCCCCTCACCCTCCCTCGCCTCCAGGTCAGACAGACATGCTGAGCGTTTGAGAGCTTCCTCCTCCTTCATCAGCAGCAAGGTGTCATCCGTTTCTCCAGTTCCCTGATTCAGCACCTCCTACAGGTAGGCCTCTTCTTCCTCGTCCTTCGCCTAGCCCACTGCCCTCGTCTGCCTCCTCCAACTTCCTAATTGGCAGCACTTTTTCTGAAGTGTGTGTGTGTGTGTGTGTGCCAGATCCATGCGTAGAGTCGAGTACAATAAAGAGAGTCAATTGGCGCAGTCGGTTTGGGTGTTGGGCTAGTAATCAGAAGGTACCCGGTTCGAACTCCGGCTGTACCAACTTGAAATTGTGTCCTTGAGCAAGACACTTCACCCTACTTGCCTGGGGAGGAATGTCCCTGTACTTGCTGCAAGTCGCTCTGGATAAGAGTGTCTGCTAAATGTAAAAATGTAAAGGAGAAGTGTGATTTCCACAGACAGCATAGATGATACCATCGCTAGCTTGTCCCTTCAGAGAGACTGTATGCTAAAGCTATAAATGAGTACGAGGGAATGAATCCAAATAAATGTGATTAAAGTGGAAGAGAGAGAGACAGAGCGAGAGGGTGTGTGTGTGATCATAGTAGTGGGGGCTGGGGAGATAGAGAGGTTCTTCTCCAGAGAGTTTTCACAATAGCCAGAGCAACTGGAGCCCCCGAAAACTGTGCCGGAGGCACCAGGGGGGTCCGAGGGACGGTTTAGGCTGTGTGTGAGTGTGTGTGTGTTTGTGTGTGTGTGTGTGTGTGACTGATTTGGATTTTAAAACACCGGCATAGATGCCTAAGCTTTAGGGAGTTTCTTGGAAGGATTTCATCTAGGCCCCTCCACCCTCCCCTCAAAACCCTTCTACCTCTGTCCCCCAAAATCCCAAAGCAGTTTATAAGACGTGGTTTGAATATATCAGTATATGATAGCAGTCCCCATTTCAAACCCTTACAAGCTGAATGGTGAATAGCCTTCCTGTCGCTGTTGTGCTATTGTTTTACTTCTGATGCTAGGCCTGGATGCTAGTTTGGGTTAGAGTTAGCTTGACTGCCAGGACATTTGAATGAAAGAGCTTTGCCCTTTTGTGGACATGTATTCTCATGGACTGGCGCCCATCACCTCCTCTATATTCTACCTCTCCTATCCTCTCTTACCCCTTCCTACCTCTTCTCCTTCCCTCTCCTCTGCTATTCTCGGGTTCCACTGCGCCAAGCCGTAAACTGGCAACATTAGCATTCCGGGGAAGGGTCTGGCATCTAGTGGTGAAGCCATGCTCGAGTTGTTGTCACCATGGGTCCCAGCCTCCATGTTGTTCAAGGGTGCGTTGAGGCAGAGCCCTACAGAAGCCCTATCCCCCCCCCAGCAGGACATCCCCCCACTCCCACGACCCACACCCCAGCAGCAGGCTCTTTCCTTGGGTATGAGTGGTCAGGACTCCCTCCCCCCTCCCTGGCTGCTAATCTGTGGGGGTCCTAGAGAGCCCTGGAGCATTGGGGACCAGGACTAATAGAAACAGGAAGATTTAATTTCACAACCCATACACACCTGCGCACACATAAACACATAAACACAGTCATTTCCCAGCCCCAGCATGTGAGAACACAAGAGGAGAGACTCCCAAGGGCAAGCCTGTATAAGGAAGAGAGAGAGAGAGAGAGAGAGAGAGAGAGAGAGGGGGGGGGAAATGGAGGAATGGAGTAGATATGTTTGCAGTCCTGCTTGGTTCGCAAAAATCTAACCGATGGGACTTTTCAACCTTGAGGGGTCAAGTTAAACCAAACAAGGCATTGGCCAGCCAGTACAGGTGCATGGTACACATTTAAACACATATTTTAAATAGTCTAAGAACAGCCCTGGGAAAACCTGGTGCTAACAAATCAAATCAACATTTTATTTGTACAGCCTTTTTACAAGCAATGTCACAAAGGGCTTCACCAATGCCCCATAGAACTGCCCCTCACGCAACCTAAACCCTCAAGGAAGACAAGGAAAAACTCCCCAGAAAAAACTCACTAGGGAGATAAGATGGAAGAAACCTTGGAAGGAGCAATTCAGTGAGGGAATCCCCTCCTCCTTCAGGGACGGTTGGAGAAAGAGAAGAGCGGAACACAGGCTAAACAGTCATATCTCTAGAGAGAGTTAATCGGTTGTTTGAAACATCAAAACTCAAGGCTCAACTTGGGTCTGACGTAGCACAAAGTCAGTATAGGCAGCCACAGGGCTTGGGCCCATGATTGGCGCAGCAATCACAGTAGGGGGGTGAGGAAAGAGATCGGGAATCAGGATTGGTAGACCGTCTCAGATCCATGGCCACTGGCACCAGGTCTAACATTGGCCAACGATCGCACATTTGATGAGAGCTCAGACCCCCCCATGCTGAAGGGAGGTATGAAGGGGAGAACAGTGAGAGTACAATACAACAACCACACTTGCCTTGTGTGCAGAGGACTCCGTCCACTTGGACTGTGGGTGGATGTATGTCTGTGTATTGTGCGTGTGTGTTGTGTGCGAGTGTATTGTGAAGCAGTTGATCCCTATAAAGTGTGTTTGAAAAGTTCCTGTCTTCGTGTCATCTCACGACTCTTGTCCTTTACATTTACATTTATTCATTTAGCAAGACGCTTTTATCCAAAGCGACTTACAAGAGAGAGCTTTACAAAGAGCATCAGTCATATAGCATAGCAACGTGATAGACCCCGAACACAGTGGGTTTTTTAGATTGTGAATCATACATCATGAGAACCAATAAGTGCCAAGGGAAGAACTATAAATGCATAACACAACGATTGTGGACATAAAGCAAGAGATACAACAAACAACACTGCTCCAACACAATCCTTTCTCATAGGCAGAACAATATTCGAGCTACGATCCATATCTTCATAAATATATAAATGCTCATTTAGCAAACGCTTTTCTCCAAAGCGACTTACAGTAAGCACAGGGACATTCTCCCTGAGGCAAGTAGGGTGAAGTGCCTTGCCCAAGGACACAACATCACAGCCACAGTCGCTCATGAGGCTGACGCCTTAACCCGCTGAGCCATCCGGCTCCCTATAATTAGTATCTATGCAGCTGCAATTTTGTGCCGATGTATTTGTTTTCACGGGGAGTCATGTGGTAGAGCGGTGAGGGGTGTCAGACTAGCAATCAGAAGGTACCTGGTTCGAACCCCGGCTTGTGAAAGACACTTCACCCTACTTGTCACAGGGGTAATGTCCCTGTACTTGCTGCAAGTCACTCTGGATAGGAGCATCTGCTAAATGACAAAATGTAGGGTTTTATAGTATTCATGGTACATGATAGTAGTACTACAGAATATTATAGTAGTGTTATAGTAGTATTGTAGATGCACTGTAATAGTATCGTAGTAGCATCGTAATCACACACACGCGGCGCGCGCGCTCGCTCCGTGGGCACACGAATCACCCCCGCAAATCGCGCACAAATTAAACAAAGTTGTCGCTCAACCCACTTCGGCGCTTTCCTCTTTCGTGCGCCTCACTCGCACACTCTATATTACCCGTCGCCTCCATATCACCACCCCCCCCCCCGAACCCTTCCCACCTCCACCCCCATACGCCGCACACCCTCTTACCACCATCTCTCTCCTCTTTCTCCCTCTCCCTCTCTCTCTCTCTCTCCTCTCTCCCTCTCTCTCCCTTTCTCCCTCTCCCTCTCCCTCTCTCTCTCCCTCTCCCTCTCTCTCTCTCTCCCTCTCCCTCTCTCTCTCTCTCTCTCCCTCTCTCTCTCTCTCTCTCTCTCTCTCTCTCTCCCTCTCTCTCCCCTTTCTCCCTCTCCCTCTCTCTCTCCCTCTCCCTCTCTCTCTCTCTCTCTCTCCCTCTCCCTCTCTCTCTCTCTCTCTCTCTCTCCCTCTCTCTCTCTCTCTCTCTCTCTCTCTCACCGTCTCTGCACTTTCTTCCCCCCCCTCCTCTCTCTCGTTCCCACTCAAGGCCTTCCCCTCTTCCAGCTCCCACTTTCAAGTCTTAACAAGCCAATTAAGAGCCTTGATTCCCCCCCCCCCCCGTTCCTTCCCTCTCTCTCCCTCTCTTTTTATCCTCGCCTCCTTTTTTTTTTTGTCGGAAGCATGGCCTATTTTTCCAACTCCCCTCTTTTACGTTCTCCCGGTCTCCATCTCCTCCCGTTCCCCTTCCCTAAACTCTCTCTATTTTTGGGTCCGTCTTAGCGCTATTTACCTTGCGAGTTCTGTCCTGCTGGGAGAGCATCACGTTCGGGCTCAGTGAGATGGGAGGGGATTGGCAGTGTTGGTATTTCAAATCACCTTGCCTCTCCTCTGTTCACCTGCCCTGACCTGGAGCTCTGCTGAGGCCTGCTGATCAGAGCTAGCTGCTGCTAGTACAAACACTGAGAGAGATGCTAACTTGTGCTAGGTATTGTCAACACAGAAATAGCAGGAGCATTTAGAGTAATGCTAATATAATACCGCTATATATATATATATATATATATATATATATATATATATATATATATATATATTATGGCATGCCGTTCAGGAAATTAAACCTTTGAATATATATATACAGAAACCTGGAATATATATATAAAGAAACCTCAAATATATTTATATAAAGAAACCTTGAATATATATACAGAAACCTTGAATATATATCAAGAAACCTGGAACATATATCAAGAAACCGGGAATATATATACAGAAACCTTGAATATATATATATATATAAAGAAACCTGGAATTACTTACGGCATGCCATAATATATATATATTGTAATAATAATTGCATGCATACATGGGACACAAGGGAGTCAGATGTTAAGGGTTTGAACCCCGGCTGTGGCTGTATGATAATGTGTCCTTGGGCAGGGCACCTCACCCTACTTGCCACAGGGAAAATGTCCCTGTACTAAATCGCTTTGGATCAAACCGTCTGCTAAATGAGGTATTATTATTATTTATTATACACACAAATAACCATAGCATGGAGAAGCTGTTAAAAGTCTTCCCGTTGATTTGCAAGGTCGCTGCGCTGTGAACCACATCCTGCAGGTTACCTCTTATTGAAGGTCCAGGTGTTCAGACGGCCTTCAGCCTTGAGTTTATGAGCATCTGGAAAATAACCTGTTTGTTTTCCTCCGCGAAACCTTCCTTCAAGGGCATGACTCTCCTGCAAGCCACACATACATTCACCTCACACTCTACTCTCATGGAAAAGTATCCATCTGGACCGAAAATCCTTAAGCTCTGCATTTATCAGCGTAATAATCGGCCCTGAATCGAACGATCAACAACTTTATTTTCTACTTCCCCTTAACTTTGGCCCAATCCATGCCACAAGGAGACAGCAAATGGGCACGCGCTCGGCTTAAGCTGTGGAAAATGAAGGAAGGAGAGAAAGGAGAGCGAGAAAGTGGTGCGTTTCGCCGACGCTGAAGCATTTCCCTCTCTGTCCGGCACCGGAGGGACCATGTGACCAGTGGCAGTTTAACTGCTGCAGCGCGAGGAGAAAAGAGATCATACTTTGGTTCATTATCACTTCACGCCATTCAATTGACTCTCCCTATGTCATCGAGGAGAAGGGGGCAGTCTTTCATTCCAGATGACCTCTGTCAGCTGTGGACAGACCACCACCCCACATGGACACACACACACAAGCAGAGGTTGTGGGGTATCAAAGTGGGGGTGGAGAGGGGGGTGGTTGAGGTTGCAGGGGGGGGGCCCCAGCGGGTTGGGAGGAAGTGATAATTGGCTCAACTCCCTTTCTCCTTATCAGAGCAACACACAATTAGAGGGATGAAGCTGTCTGCTAATTGATCCTGGCTGGAAAGTGCAGGCTTCCAGGCCGCTCGCCGTATGTGACACATTTCTCTCCAATTACGCCACATTACGAACGTCGGGAGGGTTCTGTAGCCGCGTGTTCCACGCCTGTAATCCCCAATTAGCAGCTGCTTCTCCCTGCCCGCCGCGGCCCGACACACGGCTAAACCTCCGCGCAGCCAACCTCCGCGCAACTTCTGGTAATTAACCGCAGCTTCAGTCTCCTAGCGCACGGCGGGGGCTGGTGGGGGGTTAAGGGGTGGGGGGGGGGGCGGCTGAGGGGGTGGAGGGTTGGGGGTGGGGGGCTGAGGGGGCGGAGGGGTGGGGGTGGGGGGCTGAGGGGGTGGAGGAGGGGGCTGAGGGGGGCTGAGGGGGTGGGGGGGGCTGAGGGGGTGGAGGGGTGGGGGGCTGAGGGGGTGGAGGGGTGGGGGGCTGAGGGGGTGGAGGGGTGGGGGTGGGGGGCTGAGGGGGCGGAGGGGTGGGGGTGGGGGGCTGAGGGGGTGGAGGGGGGGGCTGAGGGGGGCTGAGGGGGTGGGGGGGGCTGAGTGGGTGGAGGGGTGGGGGGCTGAGGGGGTGTAGGGGTGGGGGGGGGCTGAGGGGGTGGAGGGGTGGGGGTGGGGGGCTGAGGGGGTGTAGGAGTGGGGGGGGGGCCTCCCCCTAGCCCCCAAGGGTCACCCTCACCCCCCCCACCGCTGGTGTCTTCCTCTAAGCCCCTCCTTTCTGATTGGTCGCGTTTGCTCTTCCTGTCTCATCGCTCTTTTTTGATCCTATTTGCCTGGAGGGCTTTTCCTCTCCAGGGTTACCGGTGTGTCTGTGTGTGTAAAGTCTGCATGTACGTGTAGTGTGCGTGTGTGTGTGTGTAAGGCACCTGCGTGTTTGCGAGCGTGTGTTCGTGCGCACAGAATGTGCGTGCGCGCGTACACTGTGTGTGTATGTGTTGGTGTGTGTGGAAGTGCGTGTGTCCATGTATGCGTGTGTGTACGTGTGTGTGTGTGTGTGTGTGTGTGTAAAACGCCGTGGGGAAGTTACTCACCTGTAGCCTTTCATAAAGGATGAACATTCATACCTCCCCATTTCGCTGTTACACTAAATATAAACTCCCACCCCATTGACACACACGCACAGTGAAATAAGACTTACACTGGTACACCCTCTGACTTCTAAACTACCTTGAACAGTGTAACTAAATGGAATACACACACCCACCCATTCACATCAGCTAAAATGCTCTACAATAAAAGTTGTATGCAAGACACACAATAAATAGGGTAAGAGTCACATGGCTCAGTGGTTAAGGCGTTGGGCTAGTGATCAGAAGGCTGCGAGTTAAATTCCTGGCAGTGGCTACATGACGTTGTGTCCTTGGGCAAGGCACTTCACCCTACTTGCCTCAGGGAAAACGTCCCAGTACTTGCTGTAAGTCGCTCTGGATAAAAGCGTCTGTTAAATGTGAATACAAAGATAAAGATGAATTCAAAGGCTGACATTGCACTACAGTGTAAACCAACCATTTTAGCCTGAACCCAGCCCCACTGTCACAGGCTGGAAGTTCAGGTCAATGCGGATAGGATTGCAACACAACTTAGACATCACCAGTAGGGATACCAATACAGTGACTGAATAGGGTGTAAGAAGCAATCTCCAAGGCAACACAACACTTATTTTGTTATTTATCTAAATAAAGCCACTGCACATGCACACTTTCCTCCCCCCAGCCGTCGGATGATGCGTGCTCTCTGTCCTAAACCATTTAGAAGGGGCGCTGGTGTTCTGTGCTGTGGGTTGACAGGGGAAAGCATGGGTCTCGACCGCAGACAACAGCGCTGTACACACACACACACACACACACACAAACACGCACTGCCTCACACACGCAAACAGACACAGCAACCCTAATTAGGGCCTGCTTAACGACAGAACAGCCTCGGCTGAAAACGAGACAAATCGCTAAGGTGCAGAGCTGACACAGCTGCCTGGGTGTGACAACAATTACAAACATCTCTCTCTCTCTCTCTCTCAAAAACACATATGACGGGTCTGTATGTGTGTGTGTGTGTGTGTTTTGGGTGCGTGTGACACCCCCCCCCCCCTCGCGCGTGTGAAAGACAGAGAGATAGAGTGTCCACTCTCTGTTTTAATCCACTTGGTGTCAGGTTGGGTTTGGCGAGCAGGTTTCCCAGCAGCCCCGGCGCCAGGCTCCGCCTACTCAGTCAGGTTAAGAGCCGGGGTGTGTCGGTCTGTGTGCGTTATGTTGTTCAAGGTAGTTTGGAAGTCAGGAAAATGCCGAAGGGGAAGGAGAAGAGGGGGAGAGGAGACGCACACGCACGGGTAATGAAAAGAGAATCTGGCGAGGATAGATAGAGAGAGATGAGTCCAGGGTCTTCAAAAGAGTCTGTGTGTGTGTGTGTTCTTCAGGCAGGGCTTTGCCGTGGTTTTTAAGGAATGCCTCTCCGAGGGAAACACCTCGACCTCTATCTGCGTCCTCTCCCTCAGAAGCAAGCGTGTCCACCTGTGTCCTCTGAGACGGGGGAGGAGGAGGAGGACGGAAGTCACCACACGGACGGCTAGGGAAAACCAGCGGAACATTCCGGAAACAAAGAGCCTAGATTCTGGAAGCTTCCGCCCCCGGTGGCCTTCACATCTGTTTATCCACCCCCCTCATTCTGTCAAATGAAGAATAGATGAGGAACTCATAACTATTTCACTGTGTTCTGCCAAACCACTTTCTCAGAGGCTTCACAGGAGGTTTTCACGGGAGAATCTTCTCACTCACTTCCGTGGGACGAGGCTGCACTGCGCCGCAGAGAGGAACAGTCTAGAACAATCTGGAACTACTCGGAACCCAACGCAAATCCATAACACTGGACTTATCCACTGTCTGGTCAAACCAAGTCCTTTTGCTTTCTGTTTTTATTTTCCTTCATCTTCCTCTTCTCTACATTCACTTCAGTTTTTGTCTCCCGCCAGCCACCAATCATACGGGTCGACCATAAATCAGCCATTAGCGGTGTGTTTCATGTCCACTATGTTAATTAGCCAGTAATAATGGGCTCTCATAAACAGCAAGCCAGTGCGTTAATTAAAGCTTGATAGCCCAGCATGAGTCTCTAGGGCTTGTCAACGACCAGAAGAGAGGGTTATTGCATCACACACACACACACACACACACATGCACAAACATACACACAAACACACTACTCTCCCACACCAACCCCCCTTTACCTTACTCCCCGTGTCTTCTCTTCATCCCCCCCCCATATATCCTTCTATCACTCCCTCTCTACCTTTCCTCTCTATCTTTTTTTCTCTCTCTCCCTCCTCTCTGTCTCTTCCTCGTAGCAGCACCTCCTTCAGGGACCGTGTGGTTGAGGGCAAATGGAGATAGAGAAGAACAGAGGAGGAAGGGAATTGTTTTGGAACCATCGCGGGGTCAGAGGAGCTTAGCTGGATGCCAAACAAACTCCTCCGTCTCCACGTCTCTCTTCCGGTCTCTCCCTTTCTCTCTCTCCCTCGGAAAGAGAGAGAGAGAGAGAGAGAGAGAGAGAGGGTCAGCACGTGTCTCCCCCCGCAGCTGCAGTCTTAACGAGTCGCTCATTAAGCTAATCATCGTCAGAGTAGCACGCCCCTGGAGAACACTGCCCCCCACCCCCACCCCCCCCCCACCCCCCCGCCTCCCCGCCTCTCTCCCTCCTCTGCCTCACTGCCTCCCTGACTCTCTCCCTCCTGTGGCTCGCTGCCTCCTTGCCTCTCTCCCTCCTTTGCCTCACTATCTCCTGCCTCCCTGCCTTCTTTGCCTCCTCTGCCTCGCTACGTCCTGCCTCCCTGCCTGTCTCCCTCCTCTGCCTCACTACCTCCCTGCCTCCTTGCCTCTCTCCCTCCTCTGCCTCACTAACTCCTGCCTACCCTCCCTCTCCCCCTCCTCGGCCTCACTACGTCCTGCCTCCCTGCCTGTCTCCCTCCTCTGCCTCACTACCTCCCTGCCTCCTTGCCTCTCTCCCTCCTCTGCCTCACTAACTCCTGCCTCCCTCCCTCTCCCCCTCCTCGGCCTCACTACGTCCTGCCTCCCTGCCTCTCTACCTCCTCTGCCTCCTTCTTCCTCTGGGTGTGAATGTGCGTACGTGAGTCTTTGGTCATGTGGTCTGGCTTCGTGGAGAAGAGTCAGTCTATCTGTACTGCAATGATGTCACCCACAAAGACAATGCACACACACACACACACACACAAACACACACACACACAGACACACAGACAGATACACAAACCAAAACATCAACAGTCACATGTATAAGATGCAGGCACACGCTTGCAGGCACACGCTCACACACACACTCACACACACACACACACACACACACACACACACACACACACACACACACACACACAAACATACACTGGCAAGCCTTAGAGGCTTGGATCTTCAGGCCAGTGTACTGTCTGTGTCAAGGTTTTGACAGCCATAATTGAAAAGTTATAACTCCAGTTAAGAGTCTTACCATCCCAGCAGGGGTGTATTAGAGGACTTAAAGAGTCTAGACTGACACTCTGTGTGTGTGTGTGTGTGTGTGTGTGTGTGTGTGTGTGTGTGTGTGTGTGTGTGTGTGTGTGTGTGTGTGTGTGTGTGTGTGTGTGTGAGGGTGTGCGTGTGTGTGTGTTTGTGTACCCATAGCTGGATAGACATCCACAGCCTCACAGCTCTCGAAAATAAGTTAGCAGTTTAAAATAAGAGAGAGGGATTACTGTGAGCAGCATTCCTCCCTTCTCCTCTCCTGCTCTCCACTCGGACTAGGCCCTGTGTGTGAACTCAGATCCAACAGTTAGCTGAAACTACAACACAACAGCCCTGAGGAGCCAGTGCTTCAAAAACACAAAGCTTTATTAACCTGCATTAGCTTGTCCTGACATCACAAGGACTGCTATGATTGGTTCTGCTCCTGTTTAATCATGGCTGCCCTCTAGGTGTGGGGTGTTGCCAAGCAGTAAGATAGACGTGTTGGGAAGATGACAGAGTAAGAGGCACCAGGCATGGAAAAGTTTCTTCTTTTTTTTTTACATAGCAGCACTGGAAGCTTCTCAGGAATTTGGCTTTCTCAGTCTCTCTGCTGGTCTTTCTGCTGGTCTGTCTATTTAGTCTCTCTGATAGTCTCCCTGTTGGTCTCTCTACTTAGTATATTTGATGGTCTCTCTGTTGGTCTGTCTACTTAGTATATGTGTTGGTCTCTCTGCTGGTCTCTCTACTTAGTACCTCTGTTGGTCTTTCTGCTGGTCTCTCTACTTAGTATCTCTGCTGGTCTCTCTACTGAATACCTCTATTGGTCTCTACTTAGTATATTTGTTGGTCTCTCTGCTGGTCTCTCCACTCAGTATATTTGTTGGTCTCTCTGCTGGTCTGTCTACTTAGTATATTTGTTGGTCTCTCTGCTGGTCTCTCCACTCAGTATATTTGTTGGTCTCTCTGCTGGTCTGTCTACTTAGTATATTTGTTGGTCTCTCTGTTGGTCTCTCTACTTAGTACCTCTGTTGGTCTCTCTGCTGGTCTGTCTACTCAGTATATTTGTTGGTCTCTCTGCTGGTCTGTCTACTTAGTATATTTGTTGGTCTCTCTGCTGGTCTCTCCACTCAGTATATTTGTTGGTCTCTCTGCTGGTCTCTCCACTCAGTATATTTGTTGGTCTCTCTGCTGGTCTGTCTACTTGGTATATTTGTTGGTCTCTCTGTTGGTCTGTCTACTTGGTATATTTGTTGGTCTCTCTGTTGGTCTCTCTACTATATCTGCATCACATCATATCAGTATTCATTTAACAATTATTGTGCCAATGTTTAATACTTTCAGAGCGTAATTGTCGACCTCCATTCATCCAACATGTGGACTTGCACTCGTATTAATGATGAAATATGCCACACAATGCTTGCTAACATGGAATAACCAAAGCGTGTGGCACTGTGCATTTGTCATCGTTTATGAGCGTTTGTGAATCAATCATTACTAATGGAGGCAGGATTACACTGTTAATAAAACTCATGAATAGCTAACTACTGTTGTGGAGGGATGATTTTTATTGTTATCAGACCCATATGTCTGGATGTGTGTGTGTGCGTAGCTCTCCTGCTTCAGTGTAGCCTTCCTCTCAACGTGGTGTTCTGGAACATTCTGACAGAACTAGACAGTCAAGATCAAGTTGGTTTGATTATCAACACAGAGATTACTATCAGCGTTGATTCACTGTCTGCTCGACATTAGCAATGTTGTTTGACTTTCTAAGATACTTTGATGCGAGCTAATCACATGGGACTTGACACCTGTTGTCTCAGGCAAACCACTTGGACACGTCAGATGACTGGGATGTTAGTTATGGCTGTTTGTTTGCTTCTGTCGTGGCATGCAGACGATATGCAAATGAGAAGCAGGAGTGACAGCGGGATGACATCACGGTGGGAGGCGGCATGGCAGTCAGCTGCATTGTGGGACACACACAGGTTCAACATACGCACGCACAGGCTCACACATGGCTTTGTGCATGTGGACGGTTCATTCTGGTGCAGAGAGAGAGAGAGAGAGAGAGAGAGAGACATAGAGAGAGACATAGAGAGAGAGGTAGAGAGAGGGTGGCAGAGAGAGAGAGACGTAGACAGGGGGAGGCAGAGAGACATATAGAGAGACAGAGAGAGGCAGAGAGAGAGAGGCAGAGAGAGGGAGGCAGAGAGAGAGACATAGAGAGAGAGACAGAGAGAGAGAGAGACATAGAGAGAGAGACATAGAGAGAGAGGTAGAGAGAGGGTGGCAGAGAGAGAGAGACGTAGACAGGGGAAGGCAGAGAGACATATAGAGAGACAGAGAGAGGGAGGCAGAGAGAGACATAGAGAGAGAGACAGAGAGAGAGAGAGAGACATAGAGAGAGAGACATAGAGAGAGAGGCAGAGAGAGAGAGCGAGAGAGCCAGAAAGATAAATGTAAGCACCACTGAGCTCAACCATCTTGTGAAACAGCTGTCCTCATGGAACTGTAACCTGTCCTCCATCTCACTCTCTTGCTCGCTCTGTCTCTCTCTCTCTCTCTCTCTCTCTCTGTCTCTCTTGTCTAGACCAACCAAAGATAATGGCCATCCCCAGGGAGAATACAGGGGAGAAAGAAAGGCTGATGGAGAGACATAGACTATGGCAGCCGTGAAACAGGTAGAGAAGATGGCTGTTACAAGGAAGAATCAGCCAATTATGGAGTGAGGGAGGAGCGAGAGAGGTAGTGGGGAAGAGAAAGGAGGAGAGTGAAATGAGGGAGAGAGCGACAGAAGCCAAGGAAGACAAAAGTACGGTACGGGAGAAAGCTAGAGCGCGTGAGAGGGAGAGAGATGAGAGAGGTTGAGAGAGAGAGAGAGACGAGGGAAAGAGAGAACGAGAGAGCCAAGAGAGCCAGAGGTTGAGAGTTGAAGAGCGAGGCCGAAAGAGAGAGAAACACGAGAGAGAGGCAGAGAGAGAGAGAAAACCATAGAGAGAGTATGGAATGAGGGAGGAATGAGAAAGCGCAGGGGAGAGGGAGAGAGAGAGGCTGAGCAGGGAGCAGCTTGTCAGTGTGTGACAGGTACACGGGGTCAGGATACAGCAGCTGTTTAGACAACACGCTGCTACAGCAAGCTGATAATGAGGGACACTACCTGTGGGGGCAGAGCAGGGGGGGAGACAGAGAGAGAGGGGGGGGAGAGAGATAGAGAGAGAGAGAGAGAGAGAGAGAGAGAGAGAGAGGGGAAGAGATGAAGAGATGAAGAGAGTTAGAGAACAGGTTGGGAAGGAGGAGAGAGAAAGAGAGAGACAGAGAGAGAGAAAGAGAACAAGTGAGAGAGCGAACAGGTTGGGAAGGAGGAGAGAGAGACAGAAAGACAGAGAGAGAGAGACAGAGAGAGAGAGAGAGAGAAAGAGAACGAGTGAGAGAGAGCGAGAACAGGTTTGGGAGAGAGAGAGAGGTTGAGTAAGACAGGTCAAACCGCAGGACGACGGTCGAGAGACGAGGGGACCGATAGCAGAAAGATGGAAGTGTGTGTGTGTGTGTGTGTGTTCGTTGGACTATGATGATGAGAGGTAGTGGTCCAGATTAGGCCTAGTCTTTGATTAAACACTGGGGTGGGTCATGTCTCACTAATTGCTCGTTGAGGTGTGTGTTCGTGTGTGCATGTTCGTGTTTTGTGTGTGTTTGTGATTAAACATTTGGGCGGGGCACGTCAAACAAATTACTGTGTAAGGACCATAATTGCTATCTGATTGGTGATTAAGGGAGAGGCATTGCACCAATCAGAACAAAGAATAGAGGACATCCTTCAACTGGATTAAAAAAGGTAGAAAGACAGGAGAGAGAGACGGACAGATGAACGGCCAGAGAGATGGACGGACGAAGAGATCAAGGAGAGGATGTAAAGGACTGAAGGAAGGGAGGAATATTCCATTACAATTACCTGGAGAGAGAAGATGTCTACATTTCTACCTTAGTTCAGATTTACGGAGGGTTCCGGAACAGAAACAGGAATTATACCGTATGCGGAGAACGTCTGTATTCACACACATGCGCGCGCGCGCACACATCTGTTACCGAGATGCTGAGGAGCAAGGGAAGCTGGACTAGGCGGGATTACGAAACAGGAAATCCGGATGAAAATAGATGAATGTGGGCGCCCGTAATCTCACTCCTACTGTATAGGTGTGTGTGTGTGTGTGTGTGTGCGCGCCCGCACGTATACGTATGCGGGGATGAGTCAAGCTTCCACCGTGTTTTATAACACCGCCGCCACTCACAGATATCTGCCGTGACCACACACACACACACACACACACGCGGAAGAAGCCCAGGAACACTGAGGCAGAGCGGAGGAGACTGGGGGGGGAGGGGGGGGGAGTGGGGGGGTGGAGGCACAGGGAGAGACAGGGAAGAGGGTCGCGGAGAGGGACGAAGCGAGGGAGAGAGGCATCCGAATCAACGTTTTTTTTCCGAGCGGGGGGAAGAGGCCGACGGACAGGGAGGATGAAGTATGGATGAGAGACCGTCTCGCACACTTCTAATTCGGACCACGGCGCCCTTCCTTCTTCCGTATGTTTATTTCATTTTCACCCTCCGTCTCCCTCTCTCTACCCTCCGTTTCCCGGGGTCTCTCTCTCCCGCCAGCTCTCTCTTTCCGTCTCCAGAGTTGGATCTCTAATAACCTAATGGCAGCCAGTTGGCCCACGGAGGTCTCCACGCTTCCAGGAACTCGAGGAGAGCGGTGTGTGCGCGCGCGTGTGTGTATGTCTGCGTGCAGGCGTGCACGTGTGCATATCTGCGTGTGTGTTTGTGCGTGTTTGTGCAGGGTGGTGGGGTGGGGGAGGTGGAGGGGGGGGGGGCTGTATTTTAATGCCCCACATGAATTTGTTTTCTGCTGTCAACTGCTTAGAAAACAGCAGATAAATCAACACTTGCGATTGGACCAGAGCCCTGAGCTGCATCCAGATCAGCAGATACACACACGCTCTAACGTTTTACGCGCACACACAAATACAGGTCGCGCGGAGATATGCACGTCACACATACACATCTTGGATATAGACAGACACACACACATAAAGTAATACAGACACACACATACACACCTAATCTCAAATATTAATACAGAGGCCCATTCCTCCTGACCCAGCACTTTCCGATAGTCCTCACTTTTAATCTTTCGCTCTCTCCTCTCTCTCTCTCATCCTCCCTGTCTCCTCTCCATCTCCTCTCTCTCTCGCTCTCTCCATCTTGCTCTCTTTCCCTCTCTTTCTCCCTCTCTCTCTCCCTCTCTCTTTGTCTCTCTCTCTCCTTCTCTCTCCATCTTGCTCTCTCTTTCCCTCTCTCTCTCTCTCTCTCCCTCTCTCTCCCTCTCACTGTCTCTCTGTCTCCCTCTCTCTCTGTCTCCCTCTCTCTCTCTCTCTCTCTCTCTCTCTCTCTCTCTCTCTCTCTCTCTCTCTCTCTCCCCCTGCCGTTCTGTTTTGTATTTGTTTTGTGTCACCCAGAACTTGTCATGTAGCTATAATAACATAAATAATTTTGCAGGACACATTTTGCATGTGAATTACTCACAGGTCATTTATGTCAATCTCGTTCTCTCTCTCTCTCTCTCTCTCTCTCGCTCTCTCTCTATTTCTCTCCTTTTCTCTCTCTCTCTTTCTGAGTTATTCAATCATCCTTAGACCGTGACACACACGTCACCCGCAAATTACTGGAAACTAAACTGAGATGGAACACGGTGTCACAGCAGCGTTGCGTGTGTGTGCATGCGTGCGTGCACGCGTGTGTTTGTTGCACACGTGTGTGTTCGCAGTGGTAGGTTACCTGGCTACAGGAGGAAGATGTATGTACGGGCCGTGACTGCTCTGAGACAGCGGGAATCACACAGTCTACAACCTCTGACCGGTCCATCCTATTCAAATACACATCCAGCCTCCCTCGGTGACCTCCGCTGAGGGATGGGGTCAGAGTTCAGGGGTCACGACCCTGGAGTTAAGGGTTCCACAACATCGATACAAGGATCAGGAATAGCGGCATTTGCTCAACACCCATTGGCCCATTCTGACTGACATGGCTGCCACTAGGAGCGTTAGACCTGGTCGAAGTTGAAGCCGAATTTGTGTCATTTGTATACGTGTGTCTAATTGAGATGAATGATCCCTCCCCCCCCCCCCCCCCCGCCCTCCCAGCGGACGCCCCTGTCCCCAGGGCGAGCGGCTCATTCATTACCAGGAAGTAACGGTTTAATCAGCCAGTAAATAAACACTGTCACCACAGCGACCAATCAGCTTTGGCTTTTATCAAATAGTGTGAAAATGTCAAGGAATTACCCAGGACAAACACATCACTACCAATCCCCATCAGACATCCATTAGATTACACACACACACACACATTCACACACACATCCAGACACACACACACACACACACACTCAGACACTCACACACAGTCAGACAGACACTTGTGTGTCCCGTAGGGGAGCTGGGTGTATCGTGTCCTGCTGCCTGTAATGTAGAGATTAGGGCTGGTTAGCAGGAAGCCTGGGAGGACACACCCTTTAGTCAAGCCTGTTTGGAGTGGTCACACACACACACACACACACGTCAGAACAGATCTTAAATTAGCCCTGCGTGCCTTCAATAGAGGCCCTGGTCTCAGCGGACAGGGACAGACAGTGTTCGGGTGTGTGTGTGGGTGTGTGTGTGTGTGGGGGGGGGGGCACGACTCGACAAGAGGGCTGAGCTAATCTCTGTCCTCAGAGCCCCTGTGCCCTCTCAAAGTCATCAACTGTGAGGAGAGTAGAGGGGAGGGGAGGAGAGGAGAAGGAACAGAAGGAGGGGAGACTGAACCGGAAGAGAGAGCAGAAGGAGAGCAGAGGGGAGGGGAGGAGGAGGAACAGGAGCTAAGGACAGGAGATGTGGACAGGAGGTGAGGACAGGAGGTGAGGACAGGAGGTGAGGACAGGAGGTGAGGACAGGAGGTGAGGACTGGAGGTGAGGACTGGAAGTGAGGACAGGAGGTGAGGACAGGAGGTGAGGACAGGAGGTGAGGACAGGAGGTGAGGACTGAAAGTGAGGACAAGAGGTGAGGACAGGAGGTGAGGACAGGAGGTGAGGACAGGAGATGAAGACAGCAAGTGAGAACAGGAGATGAGGACAGGAGGTGAGGACAGGAGGGGAGGACAGGAGGTGTGGACAGGAGGTGAGGAAAGAAAGTGAGGACAGGAGGTGAGGACAGGAGGTGAGGACAGGAGATGAAGACAGCAAGTGAGAACAGAAGATGAGGACAGGAGGTGAGGACAGGAGGGGAGGACAGGAGGTGAGGACAGGAGGTGAGGACTGGAAGTGAGGACAGGAGGTGAGGACAGGAGGTGAGGACAGGAGGGGAGGACAGGAGGTGTGGACAGGAGGTGAGGAAAGAAAGTGAGGACAGGAAGTGAGGACAGGAGGTGAGGACAGGAGATGAAGACAGCAAGTGAGAACAGGAGATGAGGACAGGAGGTGAGGACAGGAGGGGAGGACAGGAGGTGTGGACAGGAGGTGAGGAAAGAAAGTGAGGACAGGAGGTGAGATTAGATTAGATTAGATTCAACTTTATTGTCATTACACAGGTACAAGTCCAGGGCAACGAAATACAGTTAGCATCCAACCAGAAGGACAGGAGGTGAGGACTGGAGGTGAGGACAGTAGGTTAGGACAGGAAGTGAAGACAGGAAGTGAGGACAGGAGGTGAGGACAGGAGCTGAAGACAGGAGCTGAGGATAGGAGTTGAGGACAGGAGACGAGGAGGAGAGCTTGGTTCTTTGTTTCCCAGACAGGAGGTGAGGACTGGAAGTGAGGACAGGAGGTGAGGACAGGAGGTGAGGACAGGAGATGAAGACAGCAAGTGAGAACAGGAGATGAGGACAGGAGGTGAGGACAGGAGGGGAGGACAGGAGGTGTGGACAGGAGGTGAGGAAAGAAAGTGAGGACAGGAGGTGAGGACAGGAGGTGAGGACTGGAAGTGAGGACAGGAAATTAGGAAAGGAAGTGAGGATAGGAGGTGAGGACAGGAGATGAGGACAGGAGGTGAGGACAGGAGATGAAGACAGGAGGTGAAGACAGGAGATGAGGACAGGAGGTGAGGACAGGAGATGAGGGCAGGAGATAAGACAGGAAGTGAGAACAATAGATGAGGACAGGAGGTGAGGACAGGAGGTGAGGACAGGTGGTGAGGACAGGAGGTGAGGACAGGAGATGAGGACAGGAGATGAGGACAGGAGATGAGGACAGGTGGTGAGGACAGGAGGTGAGGACAGGAGCTGAGACCAGGAGATGAGGACAGGAGGTGAGGACAGGAGGTGAGGACAGAAGGTGAGGACAGGAGAGGAGGAAAGGAGGTGAGGACAAGAGGTGAGGACAGGAGGTGAGGACAGTAGGTTAGGACAGGAAGTGAAGACAGGAAGTGAGGACAGGAGGTGAGGACAGGAAGTGAGGACAGGAGGTGAGGACAGGAGAGGAGGAAAGGAGGTGAGGACAGGAGGTGAGGACAGTAGGTTAGGACAGGAAGTGAAGACAGGAAGTGAGGACAGGAGGTGAGGACAGGAGCTGAAGACAGGAGCTGAGGATAGGAGTTGAGGACAGGAGACGAGGAGGAGAGCTTGGTTCTTTGTTTCCCAGACAGGAGGTGAGGACTGGAAGTGAGGACAGGAGGTGAGGACAGGAGGTGAGGACAGGAGATGAAGACAGCAAGTGAGAACAGGAGATGAGGACAGGAGGTGAGGACAGGAGGGGAGGACAGGAGGTGTGGACAGGAGGTGAGGAAAGAAAGTGAGGACAGGAGGTGAGGACAGGAGGTGAGGACTGGAAGTGAGGACAGGAAATTAGGAAAGGAAGTGAGGATAGGAGGTGAGGACAGGAGATGAGGACAGGAGGTGAGGACAGGAGATGAAGACAGGAGGTGAAGACAGGAGATGAGGACAGGAGGTGAGGACAGGAGATGAGGGCAGGAGATAAGACAGGAAGTGAGAACAATAGATGAGGACAGGAGGTGAGGACAGGAGGTGAGGACAGGTGGTGAGGACAGGAGGTGAGGACAGGAGGTGAGGACAGGTGGTGAGGACAGGAGGTGAGGACAGGAGATGAGGACAGGAGGTGAGGACAGGAGGTGAGGACAGGTGGTGAGGACAGGAGATGAGGACAGGAGATGAGGACAGGAGATGAGGACAGGAGATGAGGACAGGAGGTGAGGACAGGAGATGAAGACAGGAGGTGAGGACAGGAGGTGAGGACAGGAAGTGAGGACAGGAGGTGAGGACAGGAAGTGAGGACAGGAGGTGAGGACAGGAGAGGAGGAAAGGAGGTGAGGACAGGAGGTGAGGACAGTAGGTTAGGACAGGAAGTGAAGACAGGAAGTGAGGACAGGAGGTGAGGACAGGAGCTGAAGACAGGAGCTGAGGATAGGAGTTGAGGACAGGAGACGAGGAGGAGAGCTTGGTTCTTTGTTTCCCAGTCCTTATCTGTTTGCTCTATGAAGGTGATGGGTTTCTGAGAGACTAACCTGCATTAATGACTACAGTCAGAGATGTGGAGTATGTGTGTGTAACCTTGTGTCAATGTGTGCGTGTGTGGGTCTATGTGGGTGCGTGCCTTATTTTGGTCTCTTTACCAAGTCAACCCAGAAAGGGACAAATATGGAGATTAAGGGATTCCAGAGGTCTTTGAAGTAGCAGCCCACTAGGTTTGCTGGGTAAACTGCTGCCACAGAGTAAATGGCAGGAGGTGTGTGTGCGTGTGTGTGTCTGTGTGTGTGGGTGTGTGTGGGTGTGTGGGTGGGTGTGTACATCATGGGTTTATTCCTGTGTGCGAAGCAGAGAAGTGCTAATCTACACGGTCTAGGTGTGTGAATCACTGTCCTCCCAGCTTCCATATTCAGAGTCAAGCTGACATCAGTAAAGAAAGTTCCATGTTTATTTTAATGGGTGACTTAACCAAAAAAACTGCTGATTCGAATGAGCAAAGTTTGACCAAGGACAAAGCCTTTCTCGTGACAATTAGGAAGACACACACACACACACACACACACACTCACGCCCACAAAAGAAGTTCTGCCAGGGTGTGTTGAGCCGTTGGCATACTGGATGAGCCTGGTTCAGTATTCACATGGTGTCCATGCTCTCAGGGTGTGTGTTTGTGTTCCATTATATTTGATCATAACAGCCATCTTTCATAGACCCCCCTGAGAGGGACCTCTCCTCCATGTCTCCATGACGATAGGGACAGGGTCACCTCTAGTCTGGATGACTGGGGTGGGGCAGATGGGGGGGTGGGGGTGAGTGGGGGTGGGGGGGGGCAGACTTATTGCGGGGGAGAGAAGAGGAAGATTAGAGTATTGATTTTCCGGGGGACGAAATTCTCAATCAGAGTCGCAGAGGCGACTGGCAGAGCAAGTGTTTGTGGGAGGAAGAGAGAGAGAGAGAGAGAGAGAGAGAGAGGGAGGGAGAGAGAGAGAGAGGGAGAGAGGGAGAGAGAGAGAGAGAAAGAGGGAGGGAGGGAGGGAGGGAGGGGAGGATAAAAGAGAGAGATAGACAGGCCTGACCGGCAGACAGATGAAGAGAGACACCACACGCATACGGGGGGGGGGATGGAACACACACAAGCACGCGCGCGCACACACACCCCCTCCTTCACACATACACACCGCTTCTACCAGTCTCTCTCCCCGAGTCGCCTTCTGTGGAACACACGCATGCACGCGCGCTAGGGTGCATCAAAAAACACAATTCTTGAATTTTGATATGGCTGGGTGTTAAAAGTGTTCCAATATATGTAAAAACAACACATGCAAAAAAAAAATCAAATCCATGATTATTTAGGGGTGCCACCACACCTGTTTTTGTGGAATAAAGTGGTGAACAGTGCTCAGTGGTTGCCATGGAGATTTAAGGTAAACAAAGACTGCAATTTAAGAAATCTGAGGTGATCTTTTTGTTTTTTGTTGTTATTTATATTCCTATTATACATTACTACCAAATATGTGGTTTTGTCTTTGTAATTTGAAAGATTTGTAGTCATAGATAGAGTCAGTGAGGCTGCAGTGAAACAATTGGAGAAAATGGAGTGCAGACTTGATGCCACATTTCCACTGTCGCCTCCAAATGTTGAGAAGCTGACTGATAACCCTGAAGACCAAGCTTTTTGGCCAGCATGAAGACCGCCAGAGTGGCCACATTTGGTGCATTAGATAAAAAGCTACAGCTCAAGGTGAAGCGGCGAGAGGCGGGGCATGCTGCCGCAGCAGCCAGGCAGTCCCACTGTGAAAAGGAGCTGAAGGAGAAGATGGAAATGTCCACCTTGGTGTCAGAAAGTGATGAGGAGCCGGAGGATGATCTAACACAGTCTGTCCACCATCTGAGGCCAAACCATCTCTGAACCTTAAGAAGAGTGGAACAAACGTCGTCATTCCACCTGACATTATATTATATATATATATTAGCCGACCAAGTGTTGTGTCACTGGCTGCAAGGTTGAAGATGTCTCCAATGCAACAGGCTGCCTTCACGCATTCCCTGGTCACAGAGTCAGGTGGTGATTTTTTTACATCTCTGCATCCTATGCAACAGCTGACCGAGCAAGACGCCAAGTGTTGGAGACTGTCAGTAAGGAGCATCTTACAGTGGTGGTTGGGGACTGGAGCGGGTCCCTGCGGCTGAAACTGCTTTTGAAACTGCTTGTTGTCCCTGTGTATAAGAATCATGAGGCATGTGGAGCTATTATTGTCCGGTTGACATGCAAGTTGCTAGAAGACCGGTGCTGCACTGACCAGGTTGTCAACATGGCATTTGATACGACACCATCAAACACTGGCCATCTGACAGCAGCCTGCATTGCAATACAACAGGTGAGATGCTTCCCCTGGCTCTCTTCAGCAGCAAGGTGCCCATCGATGACAAGCACAAGCCTGCTGATCTTCCGATGCATGTCCCCCAGCAGCGCTTTGGAACTGGCTATGGCAAGCCAAAGTTTCCCACCCTCTTGGCAACAACCACCTTGGCTGACCTCGCCAATGAAGATTGTTGGTTTGGGATGCACCAGCTGCACATTGATCCAGCATTCCTGTCTCTGGATGTGAAAGAATGGGCTACCAATGCTGCGTTTAAAAAAAGTGAGGTCAGTGTCCGACTGTCTGTGCAATGAATGTGGCGAATGACTGTGCCGAGCGTGGCGTCAAGCTCACATCGGGGTTCAGATGGCTCAGCGGGTTAAGGCGTTGGCCTCATGATGGGAAGGTTGTGAGATCGAGCCCCGGCTGTGGCTATATGACATTGTGTCCTTGGGCAAGGCACTTCACCCTACTTGCCTCAGGGGGATTGGCCCTGTACTTGCTGTAAGTCGCTCTGGATAAGAGCGTCTGTTAAATGAATAAATGTAAAATGTAAATCTGACTTTGTCTCAGTGGCCAGGAAGGAGCAACACCTGCAGAATGTGCTGCAGGTGGTTGAACATGACCGTAGCCAACACCCAAACCTTTGTCACTGCAAACGCAAGCTGAATAGGAGGGTTACTCTTGGGTGGCAGGTGGAATGACAAATCTGGGGTTAGACACACTGGCGAGGTTCAGTTCAGATTTGGTCTCCCTGGTGATGTTGCTCAGTAGAGCAGACTCTAGCACAGTAGACTGAGCAATCAAGATTTTATAGTGAACTTGCCACTAGTTTGTTATTTAAATGTGTCACTATTGCCCCTTGTGTTTAACAATCAATTGTTTAAATTTTATATGTGTGTCCGATATCCATCACTGCTACATAAAATTCAGGGTAAGTCCACCTGAACATGTCCCATTGACTGCCATTCATTTTGTCAATAGAGCAAATTAATGGAGAATCTTGAAAGTTTAATTCTGAGAAATACCATATCTGCCCAAAGGGCAGACAAATATATTTACTTTGATAACCCTATAGAGAATGTTGTTGTATAGAAGTTCACTGTACTTAACATTTCCAGGTAAACCTTTTGGCAATTAAGGCTAGAAATTTCACATTTTCCGAAAATGTACAAAAGTTTACGTGTGAGGTGGCACCCCTAAATCTCAATGGATTTCCTCAAAACTTTGCAGAAGACATTTTTATGTTCATTGGAAAAAAGTGGAATGCCAGCCAAATTGATATTATTAAATAAAAATTTTCCCATTGAAATGTGATGCACCCTAACCCGCGCGCACACACACATGCACGCACACACACACACACCCTCCTTCACACATACACACCGCTTCTACCACTCTCTCTCCCCGAGTTGCCTTCTGTGGAACACACACAAGCACGCGCGCACACACACACACACACACACACACACCAGTGACGCTTCTACCAGTCTCCTTCTGTGGAACACACACACACACACGCACGCACGCACACACACACACACACACACCAGGCAGCAGATGGTGGAGTGGGCGGCAGGTACAGTAGCAGGCTCCTGACTCCTTCAGCATCTGTTACCATTACAGACTGCTAATTGCCATCAATCAGGACAGCACCTCTGTGTATTCACTCACACACACACACACGTTCAGAGGAAGGGAATGTGTGCATATGTGTGCGTGTGCGTGTGTGTGTGGGACAACACGGCAGCATGTTAATGTAATGTTGAGCTTAGCTCCAGAACCACACAGCCGGTTCTATTATTCATGGAGCCGTGATCTTAATATCGTCCGGCCTTAATAACACACACACACAGACAGACAAATACACAAACGCATAGACAAACAAACGCACACAGTACTGACACAACGGACATCAATATTTTAGGTTTAGCTTGACCAGAAAACATCCATGTACATGAAGGTTTTGCACTGCATCGCTCTGGTTGTTCTGCGAATGGGACAGCAGTTCGTCCTTGGAGGCACTTGGTTATTGAAAAGGGTTTCATGTGTTCCATCTGTGCTTTCGGGTGAGGGTGAGGGGGTTCACACGTGCACTGTGTGTGGCTGTGTGTGTGTGTGTGGCTGTGTGTGTGGCTGTGTGTGTGTGTGGCTGTGTGTGTGTGTGTGGCTGTGTGTGTGGCTGTGTGTGTGTGTGGCTGCGTATGTGACTGTGTGTCTGTGTGTGGCTGTGTGTGTCTCTGTGTGTGTCTGTGTGTGTGTGTGGCTGTGTGTGTGGCTGTGTGTGTGTGTGGCTGCGTATGTGACTGTGTGTCTGTGTGTATCTGTGTGTGTCTGTGTGTGTGTGGCTGTGTGTGTGTGTGTCTGTGTGTGTGGCTGTGTGTGTGTGTGTGGCTGCGTATGTGACTGTGTGTCTGTGTGTGGCTGTGTGTGTCTCTGTGTGTGTCTGTGTGTGTGTGGCTGTGTGTGTGGCTGTGTGTGTGTGTGTGTGGCTGCGTATGTGACTGTGTGTCTGTGTGTATCTGTGTGTGTCTGTGTGTGTGTGGCTGTGTGTGTGTGTGGCTGTGTGTGTGGCTGTGTGTGTGTGTGGCTGTGTGTGTGTCTGTGTGTGTGTGTGTGGCTGCGTATGTGACTGTGTGTCTGTGTGTGGCTGTGTGTGTCTGTGTGTGTCTGTGTGTGTGGCTGCGTGTGTGTGTGTGGCTGCGTGTGTGTGTGTGGCTGTGTGTGTCTCTGTGTGTGTCTGTGTGTGTGTGTGGCTGCCTGTGCGTGACTGTGTGTGTGTCTGTGTGTGCACTGTGTGTGTGTCTGTGTGTGCACTGTGTGTGTGGCCGCGCGTGTGACCGCGCGCGTCAGCGTGAGTGCGTGCGGCTGCGTGTGCGGCTGCGCGTGTGGTTGTGTGGCGAGCGTGTGTTTCACCAAGGGGACAAGCAAGGCCCAGTGTGAGACCCCCTGTAACCCCAGAGAGAGTGGGCTGACTAAGCTCTCTTCCTGAAGCAACGTGTGCGTCCGTGTGTGCGTGCCAGCGTGCGTGCCAGTGTGTGTTCCTGTGTGTGTGTGTGTGTGGACGTGGGGGGGGCAGAGCCACATGCTAACGGTGCGAAAGGATGCTTGTTCAGAAGCGCACCCCCCGCCCCCCTCCCTCCCCCCCTTCCTCGTCCTGACGCCCCCGCCTTTCGGTAGGAAGCCTGAGCCCATATGGCCCTATCTCAGACACGAGGGAGGAGGGGGGGGGGGGGGGGGGTGAGGAGGAGGGGGTGAGGGTAGGCCATGTTGTAATGTCACAAAAAAAGGTCAGTTGGGCCTGATACCTAGAGGTGTTTGAGAGTGTGTGTGTGTGTGTGCGTG
Organism: Neosalanx taihuensis; assembly: GCA_030340665.1. Classification (NCBI taxonomy): domain Eukaryota; kingdom Metazoa; phylum Chordata; class Actinopteri; order Osmeriformes; family Salangidae; genus Neosalanx; species Neosalanx taihuensis. The sequence continues at coordinate 5,987,451 of CM059303.1, read as the reverse complement.
TGTGTGCGCGTGTGTGTGCGGGTGCGTGTGTGTGTGTGTGTGTGCCGTGCGTGCGTGTGCGAGAAAGAGAGGAGAGCGATTGTGTGCAATGTGTTTGCGTCTGTACGGAAACTGCCTGGACGGTGGCACTACCTTGTGAAGAGCTCTCTTATAACCTTAGCAGTTGCTTGATTGCTTGACCATTTGCTTGATTCAGCACCAGGGACAGCTCCTCTGCTAGTGGCATTACTAAGCACCTGCCGTGAAGGCTTAACAGAGGAACTGAGAGAGGTCAGGTGACTCAGCGGGTTGAGGCGTTGGGGCTCATGATCGTAAGGTTGTGAGCTCGATTCCTGGTCGTGGCTACATGATGTTGTGTCCTTGGGCAAGACCCTTCACCCTACTTGCCTTAGAGAGAAAGTACCTGCAGTAAGTCCTGCTCTGGATAAGAGTGTCTGCTGTATGAAATAAACGTAACCATTAACAAAATGAAACTATTCAAATGCATGCTTTCTCCATCAGGGTTTCCAACGTATTTGCTTCTTCGCCATATCTTTACTTCCATACTCAACCTCATTTGACACAGCCCGCGATCAGAACGATGTAACTTTTGGGATGTTTTCAAAATACTAAATTCTTCGGGGTGCTTTGTAGCAGCGATGAGGGGAAAGTGAAGTTTAGAGGCTTGTGAATACAAAATGCAGCTTTCAAGCCTGTCAGGTGCACTTGAATTTTAATATGTTTACAAGCCTTTTTGAAGGAACACCAAATGTTGTGGATCCAGGTTTTTTTCGGGGGGCCTAATGAGGGGTGGGGGTTGAAGCCGAAAAACGGCGAGGCCGGGGTTTTCCGTTATGACGACAAACTGACGCGCCGCCGCACAGCGCACCACCCTCTCGCGCACACGCACGTAAGGAGACGCCGTGTGCTGGACTGGAGGTGCGGTGAGGGGGGTTGACCTCAACAGACGTCAGGGTTGTTGGCAGGTTACGTGGCGGGTTAAGGCGTCGGGCCTCATGATCGCAAGGTTGTGAGGTCGAACCCCCGGCTGCGGCTACGTGACGTCGTGTCCTTGGGCAAGACACTTCACCCTACTTGCCTCAGGGAGAATGTCCCTGTACATCATGTAAGTCGCTTTGGATAAAAGCGTCTGCTGAGATGAGTGTTTACTTAATTATTTATTACAGGGGCACTGATCAGAAAGATTTGCCAGCTACCAAACTGACACCCAGACTGTCACACACACACACACACACACACACACACACGCGGGCATGTGTAACCACCCCCACTGCGAAGACACAGACTACGAGAACAGCAGAGGAAACAAGGAGAGGAGGACATTTAGGCGGCATGAGAGAATGGTTGTCATAACCACAACACCAGAGCCCGTAACCCCCCCCCCCCCCACCCCAGTCTCCATCTCCACCTCTCTCTCACCCTCTCTCTCTCTCCAGTTTTCCGGAAAGGCGTGTTGTTGCTGCCGCATCACAACATGCCGTCCGTCTCATTTCTTCACCGAGGAAAAGTTACGACAGAGGGGTTTACATTGACATGTATTCATTTAGCAGAGGCTTTCATCCGAAGAGACTTTACAAGAGAGAGCTTTTACGAAAGAGCATCGGTCACTGAGCGTAGCAACGTGATAGACCCCGGACAGGCTTAGATTATGAAACGCACATCGTGAGAAACCAATAAGTGCCAAGGGAAGAGCTATAAGAGCTTTTAGCCGAACAGATTACAAATGTAAGGTGAGTCTCCGACGGACAGTAGTCTACCTGTGGGAGGCGAACAATAAAGCAACAACACTAGCGCAGTGGTCTTCAACCCTGGTCCTCAGGACCCACTGTCCTGCATGTTTTAGATGTTTCCCTGCTCCAACACACCTGATTCTAATGCATGATCGTTTACCAGGATTCTTCAGAGCTAGATAACGACCCATGCATCAGAATCAGGTGTGTTGGAGCAGGGAAACATCTAAAACATGCAGGACAGTGGGTCCTGAGGACCAGGGTTGAAGACCACTGCACTAGCGAGTTTCCGCACAGGGATTAACAGGTCATTCTGAACAACAACAACAAATGATATTTCTAAGCGCCATCATATTTCTAAGTGCCATTCAACTCTCTGAACAACTGAGTCCTGAGCCTTTTCTTGAGGGTGCGGGGACAGTCTGTGTTACTGATGGAGGTGGGGAGTTGATTCCACCATTGGGGAGTAAGACAGGGGAAGAGTTTCTGCTCTGGTGCTCTTGAGAGAGGGGTGGGGCCACTAGACGGTTGTGAGAGGAGGACCGTAGGGGGACGGGCAGGGGTGTAAGGCCCAGGGGTGTAAGGGTGTAAGTGTTGCGTTCCTATGTGTGTACAATCATGGAGTGTGTGCTCACCTCCCTGTGTGTAGAAGATAAGATAAACCATTATTTGTCCTCCAGGGGGGGGGGGGGAATTGCAGTTCACAGCAGCAGCAGGGTAAAGTACAGCACACAGAGTTGCAGGGTAGAAATAGCAATAACAAAAGGGGGGCACGATATAGTACTGATTGAATGAAAAATACAAATCAAAAAAGTGAGCCAAGTATGCGGTTAAGTGAGTGGTTCCTGTCTGGAATGAGTGTGTGAGCCCATCATAGAGATTAGGGTACCGAGTGAGAAGCGTGTGTGTGTGTGTGTGTTTTAGATGTTGTGAAGAGGGGTACAGCTCTGTCTGATCTTGCTGTCTTGCCTTGATAAGGACTGCATGGGCCTCTGTCTGTCTATTGGGGGGGGGGGGGTGGAGAGTTGGAGGGAGGGAGGGAGGGAGGGAGGGGAGGGGAGGGGAGGGAGGGAGGGAGGGAGGGAGGGAGGGGAGGGGGTGGGGACGGCAGGGGGGAGACGAGGGAGCACAAAGGCGAAGGAGAAGAGGGAGGAGACGGCGAGGAGAGGACAGCGTGCGTGTCAGGATGTTCCAAACATAACAGAAGGACATAGAGAGAGGTGTATCCTCCTCCCTTGACCCCCTGCCCGAGAGCGAGAGAGGGAGCGAGAGGGAGCGAGCGAGAGTGAGATAGAGAGAGAGAGAGAGAGAGAGAGAGAGAGAAAGAGGGCGAGTGAGAGAGTAAGATAGAGAGAGAGAGAGAGAGAAAGAGGGCGAGTGAAAGAGTAAGATAGAGAGAGAGAGAGAGAGAGAGAGAGAGAGAGAGAGAGAGATGGCGAGTGAGAGAGTAAAACAGAGAGAAAGAGAGAGAGAGCGAGAGAGAGAGAGAGAGAGAGAGAGAGAGAGAGAGAGAGATGGCGAGTGAGAGAGTAAAACAGAGAGAAAGAGAGAGAGAGCGAAGAGAGAGAGAGAGAGAGAGAGAGAGAGAGAGATGGCGAGTGAGAGAGTAAAACAGAGAGAAAGAGAGAGCGAGATAGACAGAGAAGTAGGAGGACCAGAGCTCATTCTGCGAGACAGCAGCCGGGTGTGGAGAGGTCACGCATGTTAATGACAAATGTCAAAGAAGAAATGGATCCATATTAACAACCATAGAGTTGCCCCAGCGCTGGCGTGCGTCAGCTAGACCTGGCCTGAGACAGCAGACGGGACAGTAGAGCTGGTTACCGTGACACCAGACGCTTGCCAGGCGCTCTATAATGTCACCCAGGTCATAACAAATGATTCTCACTGGAGGTTGAACACATTTCTCTCCTCTCTCTCTCTCTCTCTCTCTCTCTCTCTCTCTCTCTCTCTCTCTCACACACACACACACACACACACACACACACACTCTTTCTTTCATGCTCATCCGTGACAAACTTTTTTTTTTCCTGTAGTCAACATTATAACGAATACACTTCCACTCTCCCGTTCTTGTACACCCCTCCCTCCCTTCTCTCTCTCTCCCTCTCTCCCTGTCCGTGTTAGAGTCTTAGCTGTGCTGTTGAAGGCTAATGATATGAGAGACGGGAGGGCCAATGCCTGCTAATAAGGCCTCGCTCCGACTGTCTTCACCCCCCCCCCCCCCCCATCTCCGTCCCTCCTATTATCCTCCACTTCACCCCTCTTCGCCGCCTCTCTCTCTCTCTCTCTCCTCCTCCCCCTCACCCCTACCCCTGTGCACGCTCTCACTCCCCAGTTCTCTCTTTCTTCTCCCCCTTCCCTCCTTCCCTCGCTGTGTGTCTCTGTGTCTTGCCATGCTAATGGGAGAGAGCCTGTGCTGCTAGTGTTGACACAGCAAGACAGAGCAGGACAACCTTTGACCCTTCCATGCCGGGCCCAACCGGGGGCCTCAAAGTTGGAATCCCTGGCCGGGGAGCGGAGGAGAGAGATGGGATGGCGGCGGTGGAGAAGGGGGTAGAGAGGGAGAGGGGGGTGGAAGGGGTGGGGAGGGGGAGAATGGGGGGGGCACCGAGGGGGTTAGATAAAGGGCGAATGGATGGAAAGATGCGATACTGGGAAAAAAGAAGGAGGAAGGGAAGGGAAGGAGAGAAACAGCGAGACTGTGCTCGAACGAACCCCCCCCCCCCCCCCCCCCCCCCTATCTCTCTCTCACACACACACACGCACACACACACACACACACTGCAGTAATCTCCTCTGGTGACCCCTCCAGGATTCTCTTGTTCCTCATGAGGATTCACTTTAGATCTTGTTTTAGTTCATTTGTGCTCTTTCAGCACTTCTAATGAGAAGACTTGGAGGGAGGTGGGAGAGCAGAGAGAGAGAGAGAGAGAGAGAGAGAGAGAGCAGCAGAGAAGAAGGGATGGGAGGAGGGCTGGAGGACTAGAGGGATGGAGACGTGAATGTGAGAAAGAGGGAGAGGAACGTTCACAGGCGCAGCCCCTGCTGGGGGGGGTGTGGAGATGAAGAACTAGAGAGAGACAGAGAGAAAGAGGGAGAGAGGGGGGGGGGAGAGATGGAGAGAGAGAGAGAGAGAGAGGGGAGAGGAGAGAGAGGAGAGAGAGAGAAGAGAGAGAGAGAGACAGAGAGAGATGGAGAGACAGAGAGAGAGAGATGGAGAGAGAGATAGGGAAAGAGAGAGAAAGAGGGGGAGAGAGAGAGATGGAGAGAGAGAAAGAGAGAGGGAGAGAGAAAGAGATGAAAGAGAAAGAGATAGACAGAGAGAGATGGAGAGAGAGAGAGAGATGGAGAGAGAGAGAGACAGAGAGAGAGAGATGGAGAGAGAGATAGGGAAAGAGAGAGAAAGAGGGGGAGAGAGAGAGATGGAGAGAGAGAAAGAGAGAGGGGAGAGAGAAAGAGATGAAAGAGAAAGAGATAGACAGAGAGAGATGGAGAGAGAGAGAGAGATGGAGAGAGAAAGAGAGATGGAGATAGAGAGAGAGATGGAGAGAGAGATAGAGATAGGGAAAGAGAGGGATCGAGGGTTGAAAGGATCTTCCGGTGGAAGGTTCTGGAAGCGCGCCCTACTCTTTCGGGGATAGCCACCTACGGTAGTGATCTGGGTGACACCAAGTTGTTTACAGATACACCATCACAGGAGCTTGTTGGCCAACATGTGTCCATTGAGGGGTTGTAAGCCAGACATACCCACTTTATATTCCTCCACCCACACACCCACACACACACACACACACACACACATGCACTCATTCACATACAGGTTCAGGTGTACGAACTGTAATTATCCAATAATCAGCTGAAGTTAGTCATATATGAGCCTGGTTCTTTATTGAACTCCCACAGATAATAAGCAGAGAGTGAATCCAGATGATATTGTATTATCCTATATTAAACGGCGGTGTTGTGTCAGATTAACATAATCAGCACTGGGCTGGTTAGCATCAGGAGATGAGCTCCGTGTCTCCGAGTGTGTGAGCATGTATGCCTGCCTGCGTGTGTGAGCATATGCGCGTATGTGTGCGCGTGTACGGGTGTGCGTGTATCTTCATGTGTATCTGAGCCTGCCAAGGTCTGTTTTCCTAACTTTCCATATTTAACAAGATGTGACTGGCTCTAAAAGACCATCTCCATATTTCACTGTGAACCAAATACATTTTAACAAGTTGGCAGCAAGTAATTAACGCAGCCAATTTCCAAAAAGTCCTCATGCTGTTTCTTGTACGTGAAACCATACACAGGCCAATTAGCAGCTATTTATGGAGCTCATAGTGAGATAGAGGAGTTTATATATCGCACTAGATTCTGGAATAGAACTCTAACCATGTCTGTGTGTACAGTATCTATGACGTGTGTGTGTGTGTGTTTGGTTCACAGTTTTGTGTGAGCACCCGCATGTGCACTTGAGTGTGTGTTTATGCCCAGGACTCCAGAAACCTAACCCTAACCCTAACCCCCCAAACAGCGTTGTCGTGGCAACAGTAAAGTACCTTGGCAAAGCAAGAAAACAAGTCCCTTTCGCCGCTATTGTTGATGTTTAATCTTTGGTTGCGCAACCTCGTTCATGGTGAAGACCGTCTCGCGGAGTGGGTCTGTTTGTGTTCGTCCACCGTGAGTGCTCCCTTCTCTGGTACAGGTGTAGCCCCCCCCCCCCCCCCCCTCTGGTCTGGTGCTAGGTGCTGAGTTCCTCTCTGTAGGTGGAGGGGGGGGGGGGGGGGGCAGGGCTTAAGCTGCACCTTCGGGAGATTGCACAGGAAGGTCAGACGCCAGTCACATGGATTATGGCTTCCGCACCTGCTATCTAGAAGACATCAT